>JAFELO010000072.1:307590-337401 GCA_017140195.1 Eumaeus atala
TACTTGTTCGCGAGCGACACTTGTTCGCGAGCGACACTTCTTCGCGAGGGACACTTATTCGCGAGCGACACTTGTTCGCGAGCGACACTTGTTCGCGGGCGACACTTGTTCGCGGGCGACACTTGTTCGCGAGCGACACTTGTTCGCGAGCGACACTTGTTCGCGGGCGACACTTGTTCGCGAGCGATACTTGTTCGCGAGCGACACTTGTTCGCGAGCGACACTTGTTCGCGAGCGACACTTGTTCGCTGTTATTTCTGAGCGAAACCGGGGCAGAAGTCTAATAATACCTATACGTAGATATTATTAAGATAATACGATAACCACAGCTGCACTTTTCAAGAAATAGATTTTTAATCTTCTGGGAATAGAATATACTCAAATTTGATTTCAAAGTTAAGACACCTCAATAGCGAATAACGAAGGGCAATCCAGACATCTCATGTCTTGTTCAAATTGAAATTTTAAAAATATTTTTTCTCTTTGAAAGTCTGTTCAATATCTAATACGAATAAAATTATGCTCCTAACAATTAGAACCGCCCTTAAAGTGTATTAACTATGTCTTATCGTTTAAAGAACTTTGCAGATGTTCTTATTTCAATTGGGAAAACAAATATTTTTCCGCATCACTTTCTCGTTATCCAATTAGACGGACAACTGACTTGTGATAGCCAATTTTGTATCAAATCGGACGAGAGTTAAAAGAGATATAAATCAAGCTCTGCTGACGTACCAGTTATCTGTTTTCAAATCTTATTTCTTTGTTTTCCCGAAAATATTAAGTTAGATCTTCCATATGAAGTGTGCAACGAGTTCAGTCTCTAGGTTAGATCTAATATTTAAGACTTTTTTTAACAATGTCTGTACTCATGTTTCTCCTGTTACTTATGTGTATTATTTATGTGTATTGGTATTATAATTCTACTTTATTCCATTGTGTGCAAGATGATGTAATTTTTTTTTATATAAATTAAAGGCAAAAATATTATTTAGATTTTACTGCCTATAGTCGAAATCATATTTAAGTCTTAATTTTTTTTACAAAAAACTGTAGATGCGTTTTAAGAACTGCCGATTGGATTATTATGAAATAAATAACATTGTGGCATGATGTTTCTACATAAAAAATATTTTAAGGATTTCGTTTTATATTAAGTGTATATATAAAACAATAACTTTTTCATAAATATTAAAAAAAATGATATTAGTAGGTGTTGGTGTATTATGATGTACTGGTGCTAACAATTTCTATACTTATCCAATAAAAGACCTGTTCAATCTGGTCATAGAATCCTAATAATTAATTATGAATAGAAAGACGTTTAAAAATCAATTTAACTTTGCGTTATCTCTTAGAACGCCACTCCTTGTCTTTTATCCGTTATCACTTTTGCAGTCTCTCATAACCTTAAGAATTGAAAGAATGAGACTATTTTAAGTCGGAAGAATTAAACCCAATATTTATGAAGGTTAGTTGAATTTCATAACTACAACTTACTCGTTTTTGACAACTTACTCGTTTTAAGAACTTCCTCTAAAACTATTCTGTACCTAAAGAACCAAAGTACTTGTACTATAAGGAGAAGAATAGTTTTAAAGAAAGTCTCAAAGAAGGTCCCATCTTATTCATAGCTTCATAGCTATCTTATTGATAGATCCATAGTCTCATAGCTAAGACCGTATTAGTTACTGAGTAAATCTCAAAATATTTGCATTGTAGCCTCGGGACCAAGGGGAAAACGCCATATAATTTTATTTTTAACATTTATCGAACATAATTTTGTTGATATTGGAACGTTCATTCATCATTGTCAACCCTTATCGGTCCACTGCTGCACATAGGCCTCTTTCATTTAACGCCAAGACGACCGATATCCTGCTACTCGCATCCACCTCGGACCGGCTACTGCACGGAGATCAACAACTTCGTATTCCTAAACGCGGCATCCAGTCCAAAACCTTACTGGCCAATCTGCCATCTGTTCTTCCGAGTGTGTGACCAGCCAATTGCCACTCCAGCGAGCCTACTCGTCGCGTGATGTCGGATAATTTATTTCTGCCTTATGACTTCGGTACGAATTATGTCCGATAGAGAATCATCCAACATTGCACGTGCAATGAAAAGGATACCCTGTTGAGCTACCGCAAACTTGCGGACCAGTCCTACTTTAAGAGGCTATGTTTAGACCCCGTTGGTCATCACGGGCAGAACACACTGATTTAATAGTTTTGTCTTCAAGCTCTGCGGTATAGGTAACGTGAGAATGTGACGAAGCTTCTGGAATACTGCCCAACCCAACCTAATCCTTCTATCGGCTTTCTTCACGAAGTTATGTCTACCTAATTGCAATAGTTGCCTGAGGTAGACCTATTTGTGTACGACTTCAAAAATAGCACCATCGACGTCTGCCAACCTGGGGTGAACGTGTTGGTCGAACTTGACTTTTGTCTTGTCCAGGTTCATCTCAAGGCCAATACGTCGGGAGAATTCATTTAAGCTACGAAGAGAGAGACAAGCTCTCCGACGATTCGGTCAACACAACGTTATCATCGGCGAAACGAAGATGTGAGGGTACGCGCCGTTAATATTTTGACCGTATTCTGCCCAGTTTAAAGTCTTAAAGACGTCCTCCAAAGCATTAGTGAGCAGTTTCGGGGAAATAACATCCCCCTGTCGCACTCGTCGATGCAATTAGATTGGCCTTGTTTGACCTCCCTGAATCGGAACGGACCTAAAAGCAGCATGATGTAATGCTCCCAGTACTTCGATGTATCGCCATTCGACCCGATATAACTGTAAAGCTCCCAGAACAGTCCAGCTTTCGACTTAGTCAAAAACTTTCTCATAGTCCACAAGTAGACTTTGTGGACTATTTGAACGTTATTGCGAATTCTTTTGATAAAGAATTTGGAAGTAGGCATTCGTAATAAGGTCAACTACCAAAGACGAGCATTAAACCCTCGTGTTTCTCCTCAGCAGCTGCGTTATTTGTAATCGAGTCCACTTAACAATTTAATTTAAAAATAAAATAAAAATCCTTGATATGGTTCTTGTATTATATTATAATTTAATATGATGACCTATTGGCGCAATGGTTAGGATTTCTTAAATTTATGAAAATATTAAATATATTTCCGTTGTATAGTTCTTACAACACAAGTAAGTCCATCATAATCTACGTAGCACAGGACTAGGTGGTGTGGTGATTCAGTCGCCGTGATGGAATGCCCCGGGGCATCCCATCACGGCGACTGAATGCTCTCGTAGTAGTTTTTAGTTGGTAGTGGCACTCTATGTGCTGAGACCGACACCCCTTCGGACTCACATGGGGTCGGTTGGATGGTGCATAAATGCATTTTCCTTAAAAAAAAAACCTGGTGAGATAATTCCATAGATTATATATAGCTGAGTGTCTAATGCGATAGCGCTGTTCGATGTCAAATTGAATCCTATAATCTTTTCTAGCAAGTTAATTGCAGTGTCAGTTTTGTGTGACGTAACCTGGTGTATCAAGGTAGGTCTGCACCAAAAGGAATTTGTACATTTTTTCATTTAACTATTGTTGGTAATTGTTAGCGGTCAGGCCCCAGCACTGGACCAATAAAGGCATTTTTTTAATGCTCTACGCTGACGGAAATGTGCCGTGCAGCGTCATTGGTTACATAAGACATGTTAGTCCACGGTAAGTAAAATTGTGGTCGATAGGGGAACAGACACTCCTCCTTTCCCGCAGATGGGAAGGATGAAACCTGATAGTTATTTAGTATATATTATTCAGTAAGATTCAGATCTACCTGCAACTAACCCATAGTCCTATTACATGTGGGTGGATGCTCTCACTGCAGCAAATAAGGCCCAGATGCGCAATGCGCAGCGGTAATCGCGGGTACCGTACGATCTCCTGGGTGGCAGCGACAGTCCTCGCCGGCGACCCGCCATGGGAGCTAGCAGCAGAAGTACTTTCCGAAGTGTACTTCTTGGTTCAAGAGGGGAGGACACGAGATGAGTACATACCGCAGAAGGGTCCCCGACGGGTACGTCGCTGAGGAGAGGAGGTGCTGATGCGGAGGTGGGGTGTGGTCCTGTCACAGTCAATGTATGGCATACTTACGACCAACGCACGGCGCCCGGATGGAGAGCGTTGGATGCGCCGCAAACGCAAGCCCATCACTTTCCGTATGACACAGGTGCTCACTGGGCATGCATGCTTCGGTGCGTATCTGTGTTGGATCTGCCGTGAGACGGAGGCGCGCCGCCATGAGTATGGCACTGCCGAGGGCACGGCCCAGCACATCTTAGAGGTGTGCCCTAGATGGGCTGCGCAACGCCATGATTTGGTAGCGGCGCTGGGAGGGACGGACCTCTCACTGTCAAGAGTGATCTGTTTAATACTCTAGAGTGACAGGTCCAGGGAGGCGATAGCCTCCTTCTGCGAGACAGTCATGTCCCAGAAGGAGGCAGCTGGACGGGCCAGAGAGGAGGAGGTGGAGGATGTCCATTCTCGCGGACGACGCATGGGATGCGGCGATGGCACTATGAGCAGCTTATTCCACCTCTTTAAGTGGGGGCAGTGGTTAGGATAGGTACCTGACACTATTGCACGTCCTCAACATCGAAGGGGGCTGATGTAGGTTGTCGGATCGGCCCTCTATTTTGGAGGATCCCGGTCTCTTACGAGGGACTTGCCAGTCGCCGACGTGCCCTGTTGCTACCAGATCCGGGCCATCTGAGTTTAGGCGGCCGACAGCACCCGTGGAGTTTGAGTGGGTCTTCTGTTCATCTACGAGTCCCACATACCTATCGGTTCTCCCCAAGACCGGTGGCAGTAAGTAAATGCATTTCCCAACGAAACACTTGTATTTATAAATATATATATATTATATTGCAATCCAAATTTAGAACGGAGAACGTAAAACACATACACAGTTCTTTTCTTTCCTTCCTTTAAAAGAATAATTATTTGCTACTCATAGAGGGTTATGCTGAAAAGTGACTAATACTGAAAGAAAGAAACGTATACTCTAGTAAAGATGTAGAGAAGATAATCAATTCTTGGCAAACCTGAACATCGGGGAAATTTTGATGATATTCAAAATTAACCACAAACTAGCGACTGTTACACTTCGGCATAAAAAACCAATGTCAAGGCGTCTATAAACCCACTAATCATTAATTATTTTACGTGACACTTCTATAGTCGTATCCATGCGTCATAAAAATACAATCAAATGAATATTTGGCCAGCGTGGATGTGTACACTCTGGCCTCTAACATAATTAATATTGTTTATTCACGAGATATGTCACTTTATTTTTTATATTATATTAATTACTTTCAAAATACTACTATAGTACTTTCCCAAACGGACAGTACCTATAGATTTTAAGCGAGATAAGCTGTTGTTTATTAAGTACGCATTTGTTAATAGCATCGATGAATAATAAAATATTTCTCATTACAATTATGTTATAATGTATTACTGCAAATCTATGTTATTTATCTAAGAATTAAGTTACCATATATACGGTAATATATATATATTCATTTTTTTAATTCAAAGATGCAAAATGATCAATTTGAAATTACTAACTATGCCGTCGTTGCTCTACTGTTACATTGTCTCCTAATTGTAACTAAACAAGAAAAAATGTCGTATATAAAATAGAAAAAAAAATAGTTTAATCAGTTATCTTATCGACTAATTCGTGAAAGCACACTCTATCTGTAACTAAATATTTTAATCCTATCTTTTATCACGCACTCTTTATCTACTTCATAAGATAAAAATAATTTAATATAGTTACATTCCTGTTTACGAACCTTCGAGGTTTTCAGTAGCAACATAATTTATGTTTTCATTATTTTGCATCATAACTTCAATTTATGTTATTATATTTATTTTGTTACTACTACATACGATCAACTCAATATCTTACGAGGCTAGTGAACAAAACATATTATGGTTAATTACCAACTTCTTATAAATTATCAGTCATTAAACGTATTCCCACTAACGGATTCTTTTTAACATGTAAATCTTGTCATCCACCTTCTTCGGCTTCGGTAAATAGCAATGAAATTGTATATCTGGAATATTCCAGGTAGGCAATTTCATTCTTAAATTAGAAGCGTGTTCTTTTGGTGAAACCCGCATCAAATCAGAGTAAATCGATCACAGACTAAGCAGTCTAATTAAGCAGTTCCATTAGGGAAATGTCCCTAATGGGGGAGGCCACAACAGAGTGCCACATATCGCGCTTACACACCTGCCTTGCCTTCTACACATCCATAACTACTTTATAAGTATAGATAGATGAATACAACTGTAAGTTCTCATCTAAGCCTATGTGTGATCTTGGGGGTGAATTGTCAGAGAATTTTCGTCTTCATAGTACTTACGCTGGTCACTGTCTCATGTAAGTAATAGTTATCCACTATATTCTATATTGTATCCTTCGTATAATGATCTTGTTTCCAATGCCCGGGTCACTCCGCTAACTGCGTAAGTACTTATCTAATGGACCACTGTAATAAAATATGTACTTGTTATTTAATAATATGCAGGAAAAAGTGACTCCCATGACAGCACTGTTTCTTACTTTGAGACTACAACTTATTGTTATTCCGTAATTAGTAATTAGAAGGTTTGTCTAGTAATATAATATCTAGTATTTCACAAAATATTCAGGAAAAATATTTTGTGCAATACTAGATACTCAGCTCGTAAACTGTAACTTGCTATAAACAGTCGGAAAATTATTTGTGTGTATATCTATAATCGTTATTACAGATATAACCTCACTAGGAGTTGAGGTTATTATATACCAGGTAAAAAAGCCTGGTTGTACATGGAAAAAATAATCTATTGTTTTTGTAATCTCTAATACTTAAATAATTGTACTACATACTTTTTGTTACAATTATTTGACGCAAAATATGTTTGTAAGTCACAAGTTGTAAGTATGATGCTAGAACAATATTTTTATCATTTCAGGAACAATACAAATCACGCAAATTATATAACTGATCTCTTTACAAAGTGCCATAAAATATATTTGGATAATATCTTATCTTGATTCACATTGACACTCAATAATTTCATGTCAGCCAATCATCAGAAGGCGATAGTATTATTTTTTATATCTTATCTTTAATATTTGGCAAGGCCTTTAAATTATAACTTCATAAGCCAGGTAGTGCTTCGACTGTGTGGAAGAAAATGGAAAACCGGATTGTGTCATTGAACCCGAGGCTATTGGCCGTGACCCCATCGAAGACCTCTACCTCAGATGGTAGGATTTGATTTATTTGCGCTAAACTAGTTACAAAGGGTCAGAATCTTCATACTGACAACATTTCGCTAATTTATCACAATTACTGGTTGCGGTTGGTCATTATTTCCAAGCGACGTATATTACACGTTGATTTTATTCAAAGTATAATGAAATAAATTCCTGATAGCCTGGTGGTGTGCCTACTTTTTAAGTTCGCCACTCTCAATCAATGATTCCGTTTGTTTTTATTGTAAAAGGTGACTAAGAATGGCGTGGTTACGTTATCGAGCACGTGACAATTAGTAACACAATAAAGTTGTCGCAAGGGCAATTAAATTTTAAATTAAGTTGAGTCGGTACTCGGTACCCATGAGGCTTTCCTATCTTGCAAGTCTTAAGGACTCTTTCATATTGTAGTGAATAATTTAAACTTAATTGATCCAGATGTAATATTTTATATATCCAATTGGGATACCCTGGATTAAAACAAGCTACTGCAAATGACTAAATAACTAGTCACTATGTACAAAACACGAACAGTTTTGTACATAGTAACTAGTTACTTGGAAAAAGTATAATAGGACATAGTGCCATGCTGCATTGCAGCGGAATTCCGCTGGCACCACCGGAGATAGCACCGATGTAAGTGTCGGCTATGCTACCGCGTATCATACAGTTTGTGAGTAGCCGGTGGCCCACTGTAGGATAGGAGGGAAAGAGGGCAATGCATCTGCATAACAACAATAATGCGGATGTCCAGGGGCGTCGGTAGTCGTGAAGAGGCTCTGTTTTCTTGTTTACCCCATACATCAAAAAAGTACTTTTCATTATTTATCTATTAGATAATTGTATCTCCTGGCACTACGGTAGTTATATTTTATTTTCTTTCTCTCCAATATAAAACTTCCTGGCTATAACATCTATTATCATTTTAATTAAATGTTAACAATTTAATTAAAATGTCAATAACTGTCATAGTTAGTAATACAACTCTTTTTAAAACAGATTAAAAGTGTTACACTTTTATTTATGCTTGAATATAGAAAAGGTGTTCAAAACACTCCATGTGGTGACAACTAACGTCTCTGCTAATTTCCATCTTGATATTAAAAACGAATAAAACTTTCATGACCTCTTTTCGTTCGTTTCCAAAAGTTCTACAATCCATAGCATACCACTGTCACGAAATTTGACGTCTTTATCCAAAAAATGATGATATGAATATGAAATGTGTTATGTGAACAAGTGATAAATTATACATATAATTAGTATGGTGTTGTACGCATATATACTTTGTCTGGCCATAAATACTGTTACAATTAAAAATAAAAATATATTACATTCAAATGTAATTTTCCAAATTCAAATTTGGAATCTGTCATTTTTATACGATTGTCCTTGTGTTCCTATTTTGGCGCCAATACATTGTACAATATTTTGCGATATTAAAATGGTGTGGGGTGATAAGGGGAACAGAATCTCTGTGATTGAATTACAAAAAGTATGTATGGAGCCAAATGCTGATACACTTGGTATGAGTCAAATGTTTGAATACAGGGCTATTAATAGGTACAATGAGACTTTCTCTGCTTGTGACAGAGAAAGGTCTGGTCGTCCACATCGTGTTCGTACGAAAAAGGTGGTCAAAGCAGTGAAGGTAAGAATTCGAAGGAATCTAGTCCGAAAGCAAAAGATTTTATCTCGGGTAATGAAGACAGCACATAGAAACATGACGCGTATTTTAAATGATGGCTTAGGACTTGTAGCCTATAAGAAATGCACTGGTCATTTTCTAACGGATAAAGATGAATAGGGTGATAAAATCGAAACAACACCTGAAGTGGTACGCAAAGAGGGACCACAGGAAGCTCTAAGGAAGCCTCCCGTCTGAGTGCAACGTGGACATTATCCGACCTCAGTGAAAGTTTGGTGTGGTGTTAGTTATGAAGGAGTGACTGGGCCATATGTATGAAAACATCGTTACAAATATACTATTCTTGAGAAGGTAGTTAACCTAGTATGAAACTTCTCGGTGTTAGTGGTGGTTGGAAAACAATCAATACGATTAACAGTGAAGAATTGCCCCATAGGAAGAGTGCGTGCTTCTATTGATGATTCTTACTATTGGAAATGGCCTCAACGCATAAAGGACTGTTACAACCGATGGAGACCACATACAAGAACTTTTTTTTTTAATATTTATAATTATTTTATGTTTGTGTCTTAAACAAGCTTCAAAAAAACAGTACACTCACTGTAAAAGTAACACATGTTATTTGCAATAAAAAAAATATTTTCTATATATCTTTGTTACAATATTTATGGCAAGACATATTACATGTATATAGTAAATTCACATATTACAGAAAAGATCAATTCACAATTCTGTTGCATAACGACGCTCCCAACGTTCGTTCCTAGCGAAGGTTGGGTTCAAGACAAATTACATACACCATTCATGACCGTAATGGGTGGGATTAATCACGACGCTCATATTCTACAACTTCTCGATGCACGCACCAAACTTTTAATGAAACGTATGTATCTGTGGCCTGTAAACTTTCGTTGTGTATTTATTGCTGTTGGCAAGTTGAATTTGCTGTCATGGGTGAAATGAAACCGTCATTGTTCTAGTGTATAAGATATACGAACAGCTTGACGTGTGAAGTTTAGGAAGCCATCTTTCAATTTTGAAACTTTTATCTCTGCAAAATTTATGAATATGTGTTATCATTTCATTTTTCTTAAGTTGAACAGAGCACACTCGTGGGCGATGTCAATATCATAATTTCATAGAATATTTGATTTCTTATTTTTCTTTAGGATGGTGATGGAACTAATGAAAAATAGTATTTTATAATGAGATAAGAAGAAACAGCATAATATTTGTAACTGGAGATTTAGATGACATTTGATTACTTATCATATTTTTAACACAGATAGCGTATTGTTTTGCATTCATTTCCTTAACAAAACTAGCGCAAATAAGGTTTTATGTAGAATAATGATGTTATAAAGATTAACCTCATAAGGACAATATAGTTTTGCCATGTTTTGTGTTACGTAATGAAGCCTTAGTTCAAATGGCGGAAATCACGAGGGCTGACTCTGACCTACCAATTGATCCGCGCGGCGTAGTATGAAAGTCTATCAAGGATAATACAGATCTGTACAGGTCGACCACGCGGCTTCCTCCGTGCTTGCCAAGCCTAAACATTCTAGACTAACATCAAAAGCGCAAGGGTTCCTTTTTTCGCTTGCTCTCGTTAAACTCTGGAAATATAAAGCTTCGAAACGTTGGGCTACATAAATAATTTTATAAACCGCGATAAAATCCGTAAAAGTAGTTTTATTGTAATAATTATATTGTCAACTTTCCTTATCGTTGTAATAAAAAATATTTTAAAGCCTTATTTATAAAAGATATATTATAGATACACATACACACGCATACATCTAGACCTTGGCAATTTCATAACAAAACAGCAGATTTTATATGAGTTGGGATAGGACACAAAACAAGCAAACATTTTCGCATCGACATAAAAAATATACATTTTAATTAATAAAAAAAAGCACAATCATTTATTACACCAAAAGCTAAAACACATCACTATAATCAGAGCTTCGTCAGTACTGTCACGCGAACTCAACGTGTATATAAACTCTTATAAGAAACGACGATCAATCAACAATTTACATTTTGACGTTGATGAAAAGTCTGCATATAAATAAAAAGCAAAGAGAGTAAACGAAATATAGTGGACAACGTTTTAACATGTGCTCATAATAATTATTATAAGCGTATTACAAATATTTAACATATTTATAAAATGGTTTGAAAATGTTGTAGCTAAAGATATTTACGTATTTTTAAGTTAATGCTGTAACTTTTAACGGATGTTTCGCATTTTGCGTAAAAAAAAATATTCTAAAAGAGAGACCATTTGATTCTCTTTTAATTTATATATGTAATAATATTTTCCTTTTATTAAAGAACCTAAACGCTCCACATTAAAAACAGTAAATGTTAAAGAATAAAAGTAACATAAAATAATATAGATGGCGTAAGGGTCATTCTTATAACTAATTTGGCACTTTCTTGTTCTAATTTTCACTATCATGATATCTTGTGAAATTCAAGCACAAATATAGGAAATTTTTGCATTACCAGGAACCCAAAAAAAAAACAAAGATCAGGGTGTTAATAGTAGTTAGTAAATTCCACACCGCCTTGCAGCCGAACGACCGGCGAGTTCTCTCTCACTAACGTGAGTCTTACTGCCTCAAAAGTGATAGCCCATACTCTACAAAAAGTGAAATATCTTATATAGAATATGAACTTAAAGTAGCAATTATATAACTTCAAAATAAAAACCGATCGAAACTTTCAAAATGGGATCACTTTAAGCTAAGCCCACACACCAATTACTCGAAATGAGACTAAAGTAAAGACTAAACTCTGAGTGTAAAGTCCTCTCTAGACCTAGAAAGTTTTCGAGCCGAACGGATATTTGAACACTTGGCGTGAAATTACAGTTGAGAACATTGGCAATATTGTGTAACAGTTAACTTAGTAGTGTGCTTGAAAGGCAAGTCCTTTATATACAAATTTTATTCTGCTTTAGCCGGCAGTCAGAGCAATAAAAATTAAAATGTGTTGACAGCATTGAGGCGAAAAAAAAGCAAATAAAAAGAACGTTTTTGTAATGTTTTTCTAGGTGATTTATCGACAAATTTCAAAAATTCAGATATTTCCCTTTCCTGTGTAATAAAATTTTTTTTTTTGGTACCGAGGCACCAAAAGGTGATGACACACATTAATAAGTTTTCTCTTTTGAAGCACTGAATCCTAAACATGTGAATGTCGGTGACGATAGTCACACAACAACAAGTGAATTTTCGGTTGGCTTACTTTTCGAAACTAATTTACATTTTGGTTGCAGCTGAACAGATATCTAAGTTGAGAGCATCTCAATCTCCAATAGCTATATCGGTGCAGCGTTGTCCCACTTGGTCGTCACTAGATCCACTAAAGTTCAAGGGTTACTGGGACAACCAGTCAAATGGTACGCTGATTAACACAGGACAAACAGGTAATGATATATTTTAATATCAAAATAACATAAAATTGACGAGAACTAATAAATATACGATAAAAACAATGAGTCTTGGAAAAAAAAATAAACACTTTTACATCGAAATCTCAATCTCGTGAAATTGAATAGCAGCATATCAACTTGTGTTATATCCAAGTATAAAACAAAGTCCCCGAAGGCTATGTTTGCTCCGTATGATCGATTACTCAAGCGATCTTTTAGTTTTATAACTTGGCCGCTGTTATTCTTAGAAAGTAGGAGTTTTGTCCTCTCTCTTCCGTAGCAGTTGATTTTGTACGTACTACTATAAATGCTGTCCGCGTACAAGTTTGTGAATTAATTTGGGAAACATTAAACTACTATAGGTTTCTGATGTTTGTAAAGTAAAACGTTAGTTGCTCCCTTTGAATAATTGTTATCTTCCAATCAACTCATCAAGCTCTCGGTAATTCGATGTACTCAATCGCATTTTACAATTAGTTTTGTCAGTGCTTTGGAAGTTATCTGAAACCCTTGCTTTGGTTAACATAAGCTCATTAACCTATATCCATCAATCCACAGTGACACATTTCACATAATATGTACTGTATCGTACAACCAATGAGATTTAAAAATACCCCGGTTTTTACTTTTTAGTTAAAAATTTTAAGGGGCAAAGGATACACAAGAAGATGAATCGCATGCTAATTTCATGTTTTTATCGAACAGATATAAAAATTCCTCGAACACTTTATCAATGACAGTGTAATTTAACGTGTTTTGGACAGATAAAGGGCGTTAAGTAATGTAACACGCATCAACTTTATTCAATTACGTAATTTACCACCTTGAAAAATGAATAATCTACAAAACTGCGTAGTTTTCCAAGGTGGTAAGGCAAGTCATCCACTGAATCTGAAAAAGGGGTTAGCACACGAGACAGTAAGCCGTCTCACATAACAAAGAAATGAAGTGAAAATGTAAATATGCCTCTTTCAATACAATCCACTGCGCACGTAGCATATGCATACTTGTGTGTATGTGTGCGTGTGCGTGTGCGTGTACGTGTGCGTGTGCTTGAGCGTGTGCATGTGCGTGTTTGTGTGTGTTTAGGGTGTCAACATTGTACATAAAGTGACACATGTTTCTGGGAACATGCTTAGTGCACAGCATGCACAGCGTGCCCAACATTGAGCTACGTGAGAAGGTTGTTCGAGTAAGCTACACGTGTACGAGTAAGCTACGCCCATAAACATCTACACAACCAGATATTATGGACATACGTTGGCTTTATATCTGAAATCGCTCTCCATCTGCACTCATCCCTCGTGAATCGCAACAGCATAATCACCATTTTGCTATGTCTACGTGTAGCTGTAGTGCTTGCCCTACGAACCCAGTCGCGCAAGAACCCTATTTGCCTGCAATACAGCAAAGGCACTACTACTACCTACTTACCGATTTCAAGGCTAACTTGAATAATTTTTTTTGCGATTATAATATAAGTAGGTAGGTGATTATAAGATAATATGTAATATTTTTTTAGCATACTTTACATTCGATACTGAAAATCGGCCACGCTTGAGTGGTGGTCCCCTTATTGGAGAGTACATATTTGAGCAGATGCATTTCCACTGGTCCGTGGATGATTTTACTGGATGCGAACACGTTTTAGATGGCCACGGGTAAGCTATTAGTTTTCATCTGTGATCATTTCCAATACATTAATGTTTTAATTAAAATAAGAAATCAATTTTAATCCCCAACCAACAAACCCAAATTAAGTGTCACTTCAAAACGCTTTAGTCTAATTTTTTCTTATAGTTGAAGTGTTTTTCTGAAACGTTGACAAACGTTGAAATTTGACCTTCATTCCTCTAATATAGACTGGATAATTAAGGTTAAGCAGGTAAAAAGTTGACGAACTGCTCCTAAAAATACGTCCGATGGCTAATTCGATTCGGAATAATACCTGACAAATGTAACGGAAGCTTTCCATATGCTTCATTAATTGGTTTCACATAGTTAGCACAAGTAAAAATGCAAGAGTAAAAGACAAATTAAAAAGCATGGCATTTTAATTTGGGATGATATCTCCTAAACTTTCTTTAAGAAAATTTTAAATCAAGATCCTAAAACGTCTAGGGTCGGGCCCTAGATTTAATAAGTATTCTTACATTACCTACGTATTCTTGTCAATTTACAAGACCACAACATTAACATACTAACACACAATACTTATTTGCAGATATGCAGCGGAGTGCCACTTGGTCCACTATAACAGCAAATATCAGTCGCTGGAAGCAGCGGTGGCTCACTCTGATGGCCTGGCAGTGGTTGGTTATTTGTTAGAAGCTGTTGATGCCCCAAACCCTAGCTTCGACAAATTTGTTGAAGGTTTGGAAAATATCAAGAAACCGGATAACAATATTACGGTTTCAGCAGGTTAGTTATTTATCGCGTAATTCTGCTGATTACTATTTATTTAATTTTACTTAGTTGATTACTATTTATTTATTTTACTAGATATTATTTGTATTATTCGTCAGGGACTATTCATTAAATTATTAACTGTGCCCTGAAGTTTCCCCTCGTAATATAATTTAATTTTTCGGGACAATTAATTTAATTTTAACAAATAAAATTAAACCTACTCCGAACACCGTTCTAAAAACTTAACTAAAATGAATACATGTTCAATTATTATTTTTTTTTAGTACCATCATCATCATCATTATCAGCCCTTATCGGTCCACTGTTATACATAGGCCTCTTTCAATGAACGCCAAGACGGCCGATCTGCCACTACTCGCATCCATCCGGCTACTGCACGGAGATCAACTTATCTTAGTAACATAGTATTTACTTTTGTTGCGATGGAATCCAAAATATTGCTTATGAGTATCATTAAATTAAGTAGGAGCTAATCCGACTAGGATGCAATGTGGCATCCTAATCAAATTAGCTGCTAGCTATTTGGAGTATGGAAGAATGCAATGACAAGTTTAAACATGCATATTTACAATGCCCCAAGAACTTATTTATCTCCTTAACGTTCGAGAGACGTACTATTCGGATCGGTGACATGGGATGATAAATATCGTACATAAAAATCCAAATTTATTATTTATTATTAAATAGCCATCTTATCAAAAATACGTATGTGCTCACAAAAGTTGAGGCTTGCCCTCAATTTATGCGCAATCTCATAATCACATTCTGACTGGATGACAACGAGATCACTGCGAGAGTACTTATTATGGAATAAAAATAAAAATTAGTAATAAAATATTAGTAAACATTCAAAATATACTGAGTGCTACCGATTTTTTTTCTGTTTACACATGAAAATTCAGAAAATTTCGTTTAAATTCTCTCGATGCAGGACTATGTTCTTATCGAGTCCAAAGACGGAAGTGGTAATAACATTATGCAATTTTATATGAATATCTGTATAGTCACTCTCCATCATACACTTTTGTCTCATGACTTTTCACAAAGGCCCCGTAAAACGCGGCCAAACAACAACACAAAGTGAGCAACAAATATATTTATTTTTATGTGTTAAATGTTTTTTATTACAATAGGAAGACAAACGAGAAATCTGATTCTTGTAACGACTACCGCGCCCATGAACAACAGCATAATGATGCCGATGCCCTCCTTTTACCCTCCCCTCCCACATAATGGGCGTCCGGCTACTCACAAACCGCACAAAATGTAACACTTTACTGCAGTATCAAGTGAGCGGGCCCAATCCCGTTACATAGGAGGAGGTCGCGTCATGCACCATGCATATATGAAGAGTATTAATTACATATTACAATTTTATACACTCGAATTCCTATTTATCCCACTCAGGTTATCGAACGTCTGTTCATAGGTATACCCAGAGTGCCTGGGACTTGACATAGTAAAGACAAAAATAAATGTTGTCTATCTAATCTATATTCTTCCTTTAGAGTCTTTGTCATGGATGGACAAAGAAGACGTAACATCTGGTAGCTACGTCACCTACAAAGGATCCCTAACGACCCCACCGTTCACCGAGTGTGTAACGTGGATTATATACGAGAAACCGGTACAAATTGGCAGCGAACAGGTTCGTTATTTGTTATCAATTACTTACTACTGCTATTTGTCCAGCAAACTCTTCTATTATTTATATTTCGCGACATACTTTCAAAGATAAATGGTACAGTCTTAAACTTTAATATTCTTCTTGTTTAATACTTTACTTTTATGTATACTTACTTACTTTAATGCAGCAAAAAATCATTCGGTGTATTTTTGTAAGAATGTTCTGGAATTCGGACTCTCAAAAACTAGCCTGAATTGTATATAACTTTTTTATAGCATGAGGGGGCAAACGAATAGACACCGCCTTTTCATGGTTACCGACGCCCGCAGACATTCGTATAATTACTATGCGGTTACGTTGCCCTCATTTTCTCCTCTCCTCTAATGGGACCGACGAGGACTGATTATGCCGGCCCAATTTGGATGCATAGCAGCACAGCACTACCTCTTAATGAATTCACACCGATCATGTGTAAGAGAGCAACATCCCCAGCTCCCATGTTTTTATCAATATTTACGTGTATTAATTAACTAACATTGTCAAGTCATTATGCCAATAATTCGCGAAATAAGAGAATATGGTGATGTGTTACTCTTATTATCTCAGCCTGTCAGGCTAACCGTCGTCATACACACAAAAGGCTTTCAGTTATCACGAAATGAGGCTTGAGCATAATCCCGTTACTTATGATATAGAGGAGCTTTCCGATTATGAGTGCTGATGGGTCCACCCATATTGCTGCACATTGCTAACATGCAGTTTTTGTTATAGCGTGAAGTAACATTTATAAACATCCTGGTGCTCGCGACTTCGTTCGCGTACTCCTTCAACTTTGAAAAAGGAATAGAAAATTTCATTCCCCGAATGTTTTACATCAGATGTTTCGGTTTTCTGAATAAATTACAAGCTATATGTTGCCCAGGCTTATTGGCCACACAATGAAAATTTAATCCATTTAAATCTTCATTCCATTACTTCCGGAGATTGGCGTGATTAAATAGACAAACATAAAGTAATTTTTTTCCTTATTTTATTTTTTCTACTAATGTTTCTTTATCCCTCTATTATTATTTTTCAAAAATATTTAATGCACAGATACACATGTTTACTGTTTTATTATATGTAAAAGTATATAGGGATGTACCGATTTTAAACAATACATTGCAGTGTTCCCAAACTAAGTCAAGACACAAGCTTAGCTTAGCTTGGGAACCATTAGAAAATTTTATACATTTTTACATGTCATTTGAAATTAAATTGATTTGATTTGATAGATATAGACACGATAAATTATGTATCTACCTACATACAGCTCCTTTTTTAATATTAATTTGAACGAAAAGTGCATATTATTATATCTAATAATTGCGCTCCTGATATCAAGTACTTTATTAACATAAAATTTGCTAACACTTCAATGTATTGTTGAAAATCGGCACATCTCGAACTTTATATTAACAAACTTGGTGAAGTTCAATATTATGAAATTGAATGCATAAGTTATATACAATTAGAATGTTTGAATAATGCCTTTTAATTGAAAATAATAAATCATCATCATCGTCTCTATCAACCCTCACCGGTCCACTGCTGGACACAGGCATCTTTCAATGAACGCCAATACGGTCCTCCTGGTACTCGCATACATCAAAAATAAGAAATACCTCATAATAATTAAATATCTCAGGTAAGCGTTAGGATTTAGTGGGAATGACTATACCAAAATAATTTCAATGACCGACGACATTAAATAATTGTTAAAAAGTACAAACAGCCCCAATACAGGTAGACTACAATCTGCAATAGCACATCTAAGAAAAAAAAAATCAATCTTTCGCTAGGTGGTTACGAATACACGGAAGGAACTTGTGTAAATGTCGCCCTTTCGTTGAAATATTCAATCGTGTCTGCACTAAATTAATTAGGTTTTGGTTAGTAATCTCTATGGGTAGTTAGCCGTTTATCAACAGTCGGCCAGACGGCTAATAACAATTATTTTTGTTTACAGCTGGGACTTTTAAGACAATTGGAGGGTATGAACAGTGTGCCCATAGAGCGGAACGTGAGACCAACACAGAGACATCCGCCGGGCCACTCCGTTATTTACGTCAAGCAGGTGCAGTCAAAATTGTGACAATCAATATTGTGACAATAATAAAAATCATAACCACAAATTGTTTTTTTTTTTCCTCTTATTTTCTAGATGGAGCAGGAGAGCGGACGTCCTGGCTGCAGCGGACTGAGATGATAGGAATACACTGAAACGCACATTTGGGTGTAACTAACCACTTACATATTTATTATATTTAAAAGTTATACGATTATAGAATAACATAAGTAATTTCGAATAATTAAAGCAGGTAAGACCGAAACGGGTTGTCCGATTTCAATTGCGAACCATCGAGCGGTCATACTTAGTTGCCTCGGTACACGAACACAGAATGTCCTAATGTATAAAACATTTTTAAAAAACAAAAAAATAGTAACATTTCTAAAACAAATAGGTTGGGATTTGGCCTGCAACCTGACCGATCGCATTAATATATACTGGTCTTTCAAATAGTTACAAGATACGGTGTCACAAGAAATCAGAATACTATTCAAAAAGTAACCCTAACAAAGTAATAATCGATGGATGAACAAGGCAATCAATAAATCGAATGCGTATAGAGACTCATTATTTATTAAATGTATAAAGGACTAACATTATAACAAAACCAAAATACTTTATTTAGTAGTATTTTGGTCTAGTTACACCCATATGCACAAAGGGCTATGAATGGGTTATGATAACTATAGATCTATAGCTATTTCACTTAATGTCTATAAGATGGTAGAAAAATGTATAACTTCCCATTTCTGATTTTCTCACAGTGTACCGTTAGGCAACCCATACAGATTTCAACCTCGTAAAAGTACCACATTGCTGTTTTGGTGCTTACTGACAGTATATACACTCACATGGAAAATAAAGAGCACATACTGGTTGTGTTTATTGATTATAGTAAGGCCTTTGACACTTTTAGACATAAAAAACTTCTGCAAAGTTTACACGATTGTGGAATTAGAAGGAAAAATTTTCCCTGGGTGTGAGAACTATGTACAGGACCGATCACACTGCGTTAGAATCGGTAGTACAGATAGTTTCTTGGTCAGTGTAACAGAAGGTACTGCACAAGGTTCAGTATTGGGGCCACTGCACTATGTCACTTATGTAAATAGCTTACCTAATACTATAAAACAGTGTGAGATATAATATTCTAAACTTAAATATTATATTGCCAAAAGCCGTATGTCTGTCTGTATACGATCGACTTTCCCAATATTGGAGGAACGATTTTTCATGCGGTATTCACTCATGGATAGAGAAAATCCGAGGAAGGTGTATAATTGTTTGAAGTAATAATCTGGCCCATGTTATTCACGGGCAAGAAAATAGAACTGAAACTGACATCCTTAGGTATTTAATACATATGAAATATTTTCAAGGGCAAGTGAAACGAATAAGCGTAATCTGCAGAATATTTGGCCGAATGTATGTATGCATGTCACTAGGTATCTACTATATAAATTTTGGTTGCTGAATATCACGTCAAAAGGATTTTAAAGCGTCGCATGCAGAAAAAAAGTTTTGTAAAGTATAAGTATTGCTGATAATAATGATAGTTCGCGATTCAGGTCCACCATTTATTTCTTTAAAGCATTATGTAAATTCGAGTAGGCACCTCGTCCTTAGGCCTATCTTTTCGTAGTTATCTACTTTAAATTCATGACTATTCGATCGGGAAATACAAAAGAAATTGTATTGAATTCGGCGATATATATAAAAGACTTCTCCAATTTAGTAAAATAATGAATTGTGATCATTGCTACGTATTGATCTCGTCTGACTTAAACGCCTGCTAAATCAACCGAATAATACCAGGGAAGGAAGGTGATTGACTAACGTAGCATTCATTGTAGAAGTTATATCTTCAGTGGACGTAGTAGTTAGTGAGAGGTAATGTCATGCTGCATAGGAGAAGGCCATGCATCCCCCACTATGGTTCAAGACCCCACCCAGGGCCAGTGAAGGCGCGTAAATTCGTGTCCTCGCGTCAACAAAAAAAAAGGGTAGTGTCATGCAACGTGCAAAACACTACATCCTCCTATGAAAACGGAATTGGGCCGCACGACCGGGGAGGTACCTCTCCCTCACTTGATACCGTAAAGTGACAACTACGGTGTCGCATTTCGTGCGGTTTGTCATTGGGAGGGGGGGTTGAAAAGGAGGGCAACGCATCGGCATAATTATGCTCATGTTCATAGGCGTCGGTAGTCCAATGACTACTATTAAAAATATCCGAGAAATCGGAGCCCTTCAATAAAGGCTATATATAATATTTTTTCAGATATATATATGATATAAACTTATTTAAACAATCAATCCGATATATGTGGGTAAAATGTTAGTATAGACAAATGGATAAGTATGGATATTTGATGTCTTTTTCATGAAAATTAATTATCTCATTTTCACTAAATCCATCCTATGTTACTACAGATCTCAACTATCTCTACACCAACGATCATTTGTATTCGTTAATTTGACGTGAAACAAGGACTGAAAAACAATACATGTCACAAAAATTTTGAACATTAGTGAGTGTGGGTTACAACATTACACAGCCTTAAGGTAGTTGACAACGTGCGGTCGTCTTTCGGTACGGTTCGTGACTTCCGTGAGTTCCAGATCATCAATGGAGTTAAGAAACAGCCGAAAATATAGTTATTCATGACATCGTGTACCGATACTCACCTAACATGAGATGGCCCAAATATCCGTTTTCCTCCTATGTAATAAGATCAAGGGACCTTATTTCGACATTCCGGGACAAACGAGTAATCAGAGTTTTTCAACGATTACTGACGCCCATGAACGTCAGCATAATTATTCTGATGCGTTGCCCTCCTTTTCACTCCCCCCAATGGGCCACCGTCATATCTTCGTATTTGCACGAAGTATTAAATATAAACATAAGGAAAATGGAGATAACACATTTATTTTAATTTAAGAAGTAAATATACAGTTATATTTCTACTTGCGATTGAACGATTTTATTTTCTACAGAAATCAAAATGTATCCATCTGTTCAAGTCTATACTGCTTAGTAATCCTGCACAAGTCTCAACCGTCGTAGCGATATGGTCGTACATTCTTATATAAAATATAATACGGAGAGGATCCTGAGCTTTATTAGTGAGTACGCCAGACTGTCTCGCTAAACTTAAGCTCGCTGCAACGCTCAATTTGCCACTTTCTTTATCATTGGAACCAAGCGTCGCTCTCATGTGCGAGTCTTCCTCGTAAAATTTATCAGCCAATTGACCTAAAATTAAATTCACCGCCCTATATTTGTGTTCCAAAATGTTTTCTCCTTCAAACCAAGGTTTTACGAGTTCTCTGTGACTTTTACGAAGTAATTCATAGTATTTCATGCGTTCATCATATTCCATATTCATCATAGCTTTTCTCCAACTAGTGATCGATAAATCCCACACTTCTCCCGGTACCATCTCAGTATACAGCTCTCTCAGTTTTCCGACCCTCGTTTGATAATAAAAGCAGACCGGGTTCTTCATTTCAAATATCTCCGCCTCCACAAACAAATGCTTGTATGGATAGATTTCATGATCCTCACTTATGGCTTCTGTGATCATATCTTCAATAAAACTTCTTGCCATTATTTTAAGAGCACGTAACTTTATTACACTTTTTAGTGTGCTTGCCTTCCTTTTAATAGCTTCTAATTTACCCTTTGCATCTCCTTGTAAATGTATGATGTATCTTTCGTCCAATGCCTTAAAGAAATATACGTTGGGAAAACTGATCTCCCAAGTTTCACTGTATATGCCAGGTTTATTTGACACAAACGTGAAATAAATTATTTTCTCTTGACCAGGATATATAACACTTTCATTTTTATTAAAAAAGAAAACTTCCTCATTATAAACTTCTGGTAATAGTGATACGTGTACGCTACCTTTCTTCCAATGATATCTCAATGTAACAGTACCAAGGTTTTTTAAGAAAAGTTCAGCCCTTCCAACTTTGTTAGCGGCAGTATTAAAATAATAAGACCAATTAGAACAGTTAACACGATTTAAATCCTTCTGTATTTTTTTTAAATATGTCAGATCTTGTCCAGGCATTTCTTTAAAAAAAATTGATTTGTTAATCTGAAGTGCATGAATTTCACTTTGCGCATACTCAATCGGATCAATATGAAAAGACATTTTAATTTCAGGTATTGCAGTTCTGCCTATTTTTACTGGGCTCGGTTTGCTTCCTGTTATAATTAGATTACTGATCTCCGGTCTGAAAATAATGTAATCATATTACTTTAATACGAACATCGCCGCACTCGAGTTGATCAACTGTACCTAATACGTCGCAAAAAGGGATATTGGGAATGTTTCAAATCCACCAATAGCAGAGGGGAATAACAATTCATTTGACAACGGGCAGTACCGTGTATAGACTAAGCACGTAAATTTGACGATTATACACTAGACTGCCTTGATCATTCATTACAAAATATCTAAAATTATATATTAGCATAAGTGTTTTAGTGCTTATTAAAAAATAAAAGAGCAGGAATACATAAATGGTTAAGATGCAATGCAATCTTCAATTTCAATCACAATGTATGTTATGCTTACTAAAAATATAAATATTTCAAGTGGATGCAGATGGATGGTATAGCAGTTTTTAGTCGGTAGTAGCTATCACTTCACGACCTGATCACGACACACATTTCAGGCCGCCTTGGGTAGGCTGGATGGTGCGCAAATGCATTTTTCCTGCTAGAACCAATGCCATAGACATCGCTCGTACCGGTCGAGCGATGAAACATTACATATAGTGACACAGTTATGACACATATCACTGACAGAATGACAAACTCAAACAGCGCTTACGGAAACCCGGGTTCGTATCCGTAAGTCGAGAGCTTAGAATTTAGAGATAAAATAACGCGACTTTAGAGAGCTCTAATAATAATAAACAAATCAAGAGCACGGCTTTTTGCAGATTTGTAGCGTAAATCGACCCCTCCCGTCAGAGGGGGGGTGGTGAGGAGGCCGGCCTCCTCAGTTAAACCAAACATTAAACGAGCTCAATTATTCTTATCCACGTCACCGCAATTTTAACGGCATCGTGCGATGGCCGTCCCACTAGTGTGCGGAGGGGAACCGCTTCCCCCTTTTCGGTCCCAAAAATTATTATAGGGTACACCCTCAATCAACCCGGTACATCTCTTCCCATCAGCGGCAAAAGAGGGGCGTCTTTTCCCCTATCGTCTCCCTAAACCCGAAGACACAAAAGTCTTCGCTAGTCAGTCGAATTGTTGAGGCTGGAGAAGCGCTGCCAACCAGTAGCAGGTCCTTCCGAAATACTCTTTCGCTCAAGAACTACCAAACTGGTAGGAAGAAATATTAAAACTAAGGTCAATAATAATATGTACTGACCCAAAGCCAGTTAAAATTATGACTGGCAATAAAAAAGTAATTGTTCTAGTTTAAAAAATATATATATTTTATAGTTGAAAACTTTTTTGTTGACGTGTTTAAATTTACGTGTCATCATCGGCCCTTGGTCCTGTAGCATGTGGGGCTCCCGGAACATTATAGTGCCGAATACTCAATAATAATAATAATATAATATCTGTGGACATACCACACCATGTTAGTCTAGTCCCGTGCTAAGTACCGTAAGGACTTCTGATGCAGGTACTAGACAACGGAAATATATTTATAAATTTAAGAAATTAGATATATTTAAAGATCTTTATCATAGAAATACATGATATGACCTAGGCGGGATTCGAAACCACGACCTCTGGCGTAACACACGGACTAACCGGCACGTTATCAACTGAGCCAGGCGGTCGTCTGAACCGCGAGTGTCATCAGTGCCACCTTTGGTAAGGTGCCCCGATGATTTGTAGTAATGAATCATCGGGGCAGCTCACCAAAGGCACCGACACCACCTCCAAGGAAGGGTTGTCCCGCACCACAGCACAACCCCACCAACCTTGAGACAGGACAATGGTATGAATTTCCTTTTCTTGCCCCTTGCTCCGGGTACAAAATCACCTCCGCCTCCTAAGCCCTCTCTTCTTGTAAAGGGGATACAAAGTGTACATCCTCCTCCTGATCTTTAGTCCCCTCATCTTATAAGAGGGGTACAAGAAGGCTTCGCACAAGGTGCCTTGGTTATCCCCTGGCTACTACGCCCCACCGCCAGGACACGCCACGGCTGGAACCATGGTGGGGATACTTAATCTAGCCGAAGCAACTATGACTCTAATGATGGCAGGAATTTACAAGCAGGGGAGGTACGGGCAAGACGGGGTACCTATCGATTGAAGGGTAATAAAACTGAAACCATTGCACTTAAACAATCATATTTATTTTAAAATCTTCCTTTGGTAATCAGTATTTAAATTTTTTATAACTTTAGGGACAGTCATAGCGTAATTATTATTCTAGAGATATAAAGATAAACAAGTCCCCCCCACCCCCGCCGACTTACCATCTGATTCGGGCAAGATGGGGTACCCTAGGCGGCAGGATGAGGTACAGACTTCATCTAGTTTTCTTGGCAGAATTCACAGGTGAATGTTGCTCCATCGTCCTACTCATCCACTCCAGCACAAGAGTAATGTGTCCACATTTAATCCAGCCCTCATTCGAATATAAATAAAGACCGCTGCAGTACAAACAAAGGGTATTTTCAATATCCATATCACTCATGTTGTCGGATGATTTGCGATTATCTATCGTTTTCTTTTTTTTATGAGTCCGGCTTTTTTTAAATCGTTTCTTCCAGTTCTTTTTTATTCGGTGACTCAGTAGTAATAGCTGCTTCTTCCTCAAGTTTTACGATTGCTGGAAGGGGCAATATTTGCTGTGGACTAACAACAGAAAATGTTAACTGCTGTGAAGTAATTGGTCTTCCGTTTATTTCTGTTTCATAAACACACGTGGAACAGACGGGCTTATGGTAGGCCATAAGGCAACCTTCACCTTAATACTTGTAGATGAAGATGGGGCCGAGTTCTTGCGCGCTCCTATTTCTTTTCGTTCCAGAGTAGTCCGAGGAACTAAAAATGTCTTTGCTGCTAGCATATACCCCATTTTCCCTTCCAGAATGGTTTCAACAGCTTTTTCATACTCTCTTCCGACCACTCGCCTCTATTTGTTGTTCACTTGTATTTTTCACCGCGCTGAAACAGAAAAAAACAAGCCGCCCTTGCATTCTACAACCAAGGCACATGCATACATAGACTCACTAACAACAATTGATAGTGAGATACATCAACACAGAATATCGAAAAGTATACAAAAACTTAGAGCAGGCAAGATGGGGCAAACTTACCCCATCTTGCCCTTCTGGGTCTCGGTGTATTAAAATATAAAATCAAAATAAGCAATACACAAGACAGAAATAAACCAGTTTTTACCTGCTAGCGTAATCGTAGGCACATAGTAAACACGTACTAAACGAATCGAGAAAAAAAGAAGAAAACTTGCCGAAATTAATCTTGTTTCGATGGTCTAAAAATACGTGTCGCACGCAGCAAACACGAAAATGCACTGAGAGCTGTCATTGCGCCACGTCGTACATGCAAGTTTGAAAATATTCGCGCGAGTAGAAGACCATAAGATAGCGGTTATTCCGTCTTACACGCCACAAGTATAGTAACGGCCCGACTGGCTGTGCCACCGGATGATGATGATGATGAGATCATACGTCTGACGGACACAGAATTAAAGGATTTAATAAAGAACCTTCACTCAAAGAGGGCCCCCGGGCCCGATGGAACAACCAACAAGGCGCTGAAACAGCTGCCTCCCGTTATTATACACCTCTTAGTGTGCATTTTTAATGCCCTTCTGGCGCAATGCACTTTCCCAGACGTATGGAAGGAAGCCATAGTGATCGGCATACACAAACCGGGGAAACCCCGGGTGGAGCCCACTAGTTACCGGCCCATAAGTCTCATAAACTCGCTAGGTTAAATCTATGAAAGGATAATTCTCCCACGCCTTAAAACCGTGATAAGAGAGAAAAACCTATTCATAGACGAGCAGTTCGCATTTCGCGACAGTCACAGCTGCCCACAACAAGTACACCGCCTTACTGAGTACGTACTATCGGGACTCAAAAGACAGGGCCGGCCACGCGGCTGGGCCGCTGTCTTCTTTGATGTAGCAAAGGCGTTTGACAAGATTTGGCATCAAGGCCTCATCTTCAAACTATACCAGTTAGGACTGCCTGACAGGCAGGTATTGATAGTAAACAGCTACCTAGCGAACAGGCAGTTCCGCTACAGAGTGGAGGGCACCCTGTCCTCCCCTCGTCCCCTCAGGGCCGGTTGTCCGCAAGGATCAGTCCTCCCTCCCACCCTCTACAATCTGTACACCAGTGACATACCGTGACACCCCAGCGTCCAGCTGGCGATGTTCGCGGATGACACTGTACTGTACATTAGATACCTCCCCAACTGCATAGCCAAACTTCTCCAAAAAGCCGTCACCGAACTCGGTGAATGGTTCTTAAAATGGAGAATAGAGGTTAATGCGGAGAAGAGTAAGTCCATACTCTTTTCACTAAACCGCCCCTCGCATAGACGAGGTAACATGCCTCCTATCCTGCTCTACGGTAACGAGATACCTAGAGCAGAGACGGTGAAATACTTGGGAGTGACTCTCGATAGGTCGATGAGCTTCAAGAATCACATAGATAACGTTCTGAAAAAGGCACGATATGTCCTTTTTAAACTTTATCCTCTCATAAACAAAAAGAGCAAAATGGCGTATAGACATAAGCTCACTTTGTATATTACATGCATTCGACCGATCTTGTCGTATTGCAGTGCAGCATTCGCGCACATATCCCCTACCCAAATAGAACGTTTGCAGAAAATGCAAAATAGATTCTTACGCATGGCTACTGGATGCCCGTGGTATTTCCGAAACATCGACCTACATTGTGACTTCCAACAGACCTCGATAAAAGGACATTTCGAAGCGCTGTCTCAGAAGTTCTTTGATCGTGCCCTTAATCACAAAAATAAATTAATCGTTCAAACGTCGGAATACGACCCGACGTTACTAACCGACTCCCGTTACCGTCGGCCGAAGCACGTATTGCACGACGCCGACGACGCGATCGCGATAGCAGTAGCAAAGTCCGTCCAAGAACACAAGCAAAGACACACCAAGACATGCTCCTGCAGCAAAATGCCAATAGGGCCAACTAACGGATAGCAGTTTTTAGTCGGTAGTAGCTATCGCTTCACGACCTGAGCCCGACACACACTTCAGGCCCCCTTGGGTCAGCTGGATGGTGTTTAAATGCATTTTTCCTGTATACACCAATACGATACACACCGCTCGTACCGGTCGAGCGATGAAATCTTACATATAGTGACACAGTTATAACGTATGACTGACAGAATGTCAAACCCACACACCGCTTTCGGAAGCCCGGGTTCGAATCCGTAAGTCGAGAGCTTAGATTGATAGTAATAAAATAACGCGACTTTAGAGAGCTCTAATAATAAATAAATTAAGAATACGGCTTTTGCCGATTTGTAGCGCAAATCGACCCCCTCCGCCAGAGGGGGGGCGAGGAGGCCGGCCTCCTCAGCCTCAGATAAGCCAAACACTAAACGAGCTCAATTATCCTTATCCACGACACCGCAACTTAAACGGCATCGTGCGCGCGCCGTCACACTAGAGTGGGTTTTTTCACACCCCCTTTTCGGTCCCAAAAATAATCACTATAGGGTACGCCCACAATCAACCCGGTTCATCTCTTCCCATCTGCGGGAAAAGAGGGGGGTCTGTCCCCCTATCGTCTCCCTAAACCTGAAGACAAAAAGTCTTCGTAGTCAGTCGAACTGTTGAGGCTGGACTATCGCCGCCAACCAGTATTAGGTCCCTCCGAAAAAAAAAAATCTTACACGCCACCCGTCTTGCCCGCATCTCCCCTACATTTAAAAAATCGGTGTGTCTTCGGGGCGTCTCGAGTCAACCAAACAAATACCACTACACTAACGAATACTACACAATTTCCGTTGTATGTGTTATTATTTTAAGTTCGAAATGTTACAAAATTATACTTTTTATCTAAAAAAACATCAGTGCAGCCAAAATAGAATGATACCACCATGAACTAGTCTCCGCTATTTAACCCAATTCACAAAATCTTTAAGCAAAGAGTCTCCATTTAAGGCCGTGCACGTTATTACCATAATAAAAATAAGTAGCGTACCTGTAAGGATCTACTTTTCTTATTCTTTGTTGCAGTTCATTTTCGCGTTTCGTTCTATACTGTATATATTTCGCATCCAAATGATGGCATGGTTTTATTTGTGATACACCTGTCTGCCCTTTCTCAGTTTCTTTTATTAGTTGTGGGACCCCAATGTGTTCAATGATCCCGGGGCGACCTTTCTCGGCTTTCGATCGCTGAACTTCGTAAACTGGTTGACAGTAGCACCTTTGTTTAAGTCTCTCTGGCTGATCCCATAACGTATTTCTTACAGAAGCTTTTTTATCTATTTGTGCATATTCCAGTGCCATTTTTCGCTCTTTATCTTCGCGCACTTCTTCAATATTATTCATAATGAGGTCCACCGGTGGTCTGCCAGTTTTTTTAGATAAATGTTCAATTTCGTGTTTTCGAATTTCAACCCACTTTTCCCATGCCAACAATTCAGGATCAGGAGGTGGGGCATCTTTGCATAAAATATTAATAATTTTATCTTGGTTCATCTTTATTAATCTGATAACGTATCTGCAATGTATTTAATGTCAAATCGTAATGACATACTCAACGTAATAAAATTAAAAGACAATATTTATGTCATGATTAAAAACCTGTTTACTTAAATTGTTATTAATAAATTCATTACGGAGACTACTGCGGCAGCTATTGTAATAAACTGCTTGGCTGAAGGTGAAATTACATAAGATTACTTTTCGTTTTAGCTGGACCAGGAACGGCGTAAAGGAATGATTTTGGCAAAGTTGTGGCATAAAAAAATGATATAGTCTGTAAAAGAGCTGTCATTTTAAAGTCAATATGTAGACGCCGTGTATTGCTTTTGTACTATTGTTATTTATAAATTCTAGTAGCACATATATTTCATTATAAAAATTATATGAGTGATTATTTCATATTATAATGCCACCAACAGCCGCCGCGCCTCCTAATATTATTACAGGTAATATTAAACAATAGGTCTCATTATCATTATCAGCCCTTATCAGTCCACTGCTGGACATACGCCTCTTTTAATGTGCGCCAAGACGACAGATC
>JAFELO010000072.1:337470-359288 GCA_017140195.1 Eumaeus atala
AAATTAATTGAAAAGAGAATAACATTTTCGTGTAGCCCTTGGACAAATGTTGATGAAATTAAAAATGTATAATAGTCAAGTACCCGCTATATAGAAACTTTAAAGGTCCCAGTTACGTGATAACGACACATCCTGTATACACAAACTGTTGGCCAGCTTCCACTGTCCCAAAAAATAAGATCTACTATTTTGGAGCAATAAACTATAAAGGAACAATTAAATGAACATACCAACGCTAATATTACAGTAACATATAGGGAGACCACAATTTTTCAGTTAAGATGTCTATAGGCCTTTTCTTATTTAAGCTGGGGACGAGGATGAAGACAAAATACCAGAACCTCCATTTGGTAGCCTTGATTGGATTTATTACTGGAGCAATTACGAAGGTCACTTGTCGTCTCCAATAGATGTGTCCATTACGGGCTCCACCAAGTACTTGTGTCCTGAACTAAAGTGGTATAACTTCGACGTTTATCCTCATAAAGTGAAGATCACCAACACTGGTTACACGTGTAAGTTCGGAATTACCCTCCAGAAACACGTAATAACAATAATGTCCTTTTGATTGAGCTGTGGTGGTTATCTGGTAAAAGACAAGCCAACTGTTTTAGTTGGTATTCGGTTCAGGCATGTGCCGCAAGACCCATCCACCATCGGACCCCAACAATGTGATGGCGCGTAAATGCGTTTCTCCACGTTACACAAAGAATATACCATTTTACTGGGTAAATAAAGGGTAGCATAAAGAGAGAGCAGTAACTCATGAATCAGTTCTCTTGCTTTATCAAATCCGAATTATGATGTACGGTTTATGAAAGCATCAAAGATCAAAGAGCCCAATTGGGGCACAACCTGGTAAGATTTTTTTTTTTGATTTCTTAATTGGTACGTTTATTTTTTTCGGATTGTCAGAGGTGGTAAGTGCCATGTTATGAAGAAAGTGATGTAATTTCATCTAAGCCGAAGTACTTCATCATTATGTTATCATTACTACAGAACGTTGTCATTGTAATGATTCTGACGATAATGGTACATTTATATATTTTAAGTAATAATGGGAGCAAAATGGAGAACTGAAAGACCATACATAGAAGGAGGACCATTAGATCAAAAACATATATTATCACAAATTCACTTCCACTGGGGAGCGAATATGATGGAGGGCAGTGATCACAGCGTTGACAAGTGTTTACATCCTGGTGAGATGCAGGTTACAATTTATTTTAAGTCCGCTAATTGTATTTACTTAAAGTTTATGGTGGTAATGGAATGGTCGGGCCTTTCAGGGTATACAGATCATCACACACATGGTTATACATATAGTGAAGTGATGAAGGAGTCTTCACCCCGTCGCCACATTATGAATTAAAACGACGGAACTCGATTTTTTATTGGATTACCAAAACCTAAATATCACAATATTTAAACAAGTTGAACTAACTTGCTCTGTGCAAAAATAATTTCATTAAATTCGTTTCAGTAGTTTCGTATATCAGCCCGGACAAATATCGTGCCACGGGATTTTTATACCTTAAGATATTTATACTTTTTTTAGTGAATAAAATGTCTCGGCGAGTCGAAATATAAACCTATTAAAATAATTTTAGGTCACTTTTTTCAAATCGGAGTACTTAACCCAAGAAGAAGCATTTCGTCATCCCGATGGAGTACTTATGGTCTGCTACATTATTAAGGTATCATACACAAGAATATAGAAGTCGGAGAAATGTGTGCACGTACACCTTATTTCAAGTAACCTTAATGTTATTGCCAGACTAAAAACGTTTACAGCTCTACTTTGCGACTATCCCCGAATATTATTATTACTTGAGCAATTGAGCAATCCCGTACCACATGTGACCAACATCTTAGTTTTTCTTTTTCTTAAGCGAATTTTGAACTTTAGAAAAGTGAGAACGATGAAATGTACTTTCTTTTTGCCAACGTTTGCCACGAAGGCGATATGAAAATACATTTCATCGGGAAAGCAAACAATACTCAATTTCATCGATGGATAGAAAAAGATGATGTTTATGAAACTGTAATATATAATATAGAAGTGTGACAGCCATGAGCAAGTTCAATGTAACCTATAAACTTTTAGTACGGAGTTAATCCGGATGACCGTCTCAATTGGGTGATTGATGGATTCCCAAGAGTCCGTGAAGCTCAAACAACTACAAGGATCGGACCTTACCCCATGTCACACCTTCTGCCGATGTTTTTCGAAGATTATTTTCTGTATTGGGGAGGTTTATCAACCGTGAAAGGTGAACGCTTCGTGGTACGATGGCTTATACCTAGGAAAACATTGTTTGCTTCATTGCAACAGGTAAATTTTATGTTATTTATTATTGAATTTTTGCTGCAAATGAGAATTTATAGAACAAAGTTAGAATTGTAGACTGAGCGGTTGGATTCCTATTCCGTGCACCTATGCAAAAAAGGTTTCATTTATAATTTCGTGAATTTGATTACGCTGTTTGCTCTACGTTGAAGGAAAAATAAAGTGAGAAAACCTGCACTTCGCAAAGATCACCATTACAGTGGGCCGAGTGCGACAACTCCAATTTCTGAAGTGCATGGGTGAGCTAAGACTTCAAACACTCTTTAAAGGGATTTGGAAATGGAGTCGGGTTTATTTATATTTATAAGTAAATAGCACGACTCATATTAAAAGTTACCACCCCGGTCGTCATGATTCCTTGTTTTCTATGTAATCGTATAAAGACATCTAACACCCATTTAATGTATTCAAATGACCTTTGCTCTGTAATCTCCATTCAATTCATGTCCATTAATTACAGAGAGAGATTCAATCTGCAATTGCGCAAATCAATACATAGAATAATTAATATACTGATATAGGCTGTGGATAAGCAGTGCTTCCGTGAATAACGTTTTCAACTGCACAAAGTTGGCTGCAAAAGAAACTTTCAAAGCGGTGTGTTGGACACGATGTGTCGGCAATCCGTCATTGGAAAACAATGAGATTACAATCCAATACACAGTATACAATCAACTTCAAGGTTTTTTGAACTATTTAGAGTTTAAAGCCTTATAAGTTATGCTCATTAAGATTCTGAGTTCAATTGGCATACTTAGCAGCTACTTGTAATTCCATACCAACTCCAGGACGATAAGGATTTCCATTTAAAGCTTTTACCATATAAAATGCCAGCTCCATCAAACCCCCAAATCTATTTATAAGTTACTGATATTTTAAAATCACTGCCGCTGAATTTCTCTGTGACGGAGTCCATAAATATTTTTCCGTTTTCATGAAGATGTATAATTTGCCCGAAATTAAAAAGTTTGGTTGCTATCATTTTAATTTTCTTGTAGGTTTAACTACAAAAAAAAAAAACACTTATTTGCCTGACTGCCTCACTACAATACAAACCTGACGGTTTGTCTATTTACAATAAAATGACACGCTACTGACCGGGTCATCATGTTCACCGCTGTATAGAGCAATTGCCGAGGAAACTTTAGGTGTATAATTTGAAAATGTTTTGTAAACTGTTTGGAATATGATGATAATTTGTGAGAAAGGCGGAGAGAAAAAGGATTGTATCAGTGTGCTCCATCCGGAATGTCGTCTATAAAACAATGAACATACTATCATGTTTTCGCTATATTCCTTAATTGACTCCTGGTCTAGGCTCTAGGGCATTTCATGCACGCTCTCTCGGGGAGCCACGGATCTCACTAGTCACTACCAACCATACACATGTACGATGCTACGCGACCAAACACACAATTCTCGACTGGAGAGGTCAGTCCACCCATCGTAATAGAGGAAAGAGGAAATAGAGTGTCAGAGCAGCGCATGTCTATTTTGACAGATGGACAGACTGGCGGACTACAGAGTCATCATTTAACCCTTTGAAATTTTAATTACAAAAATCTATTGTCTCTTACTCAAGAGTATCTAAATCGCTACGGAAATGTCTCTTAATGGCTAAGGAATACGACAAACCACTACTGTACTTGCTGTCATCTGTGCACAATTTATAAATAAAATACAAAGTACATGCTGTCTAATATTGAATCTTTATCCAGTACAAATTATAACTCGGATTTAGAGGGTCGACCGGTTAGTACTCTTCAGTTCCATCGTTTGTTGTTCGCTAAGCTTCTAATAATATATCTTGTTCAACCTGTATAGTAAAATGGTAACACCATAATATTTCCTCTTTTTAATGTTGTATTCCTATTTATTCACACAGGGAAACGGGCCATTATCGGCCCTATGTGGGTATTCAAGGGCGAGTGTGGATCGCGGCACTTTAGAGTACCGTGAACCCACTTTATATAACGCATAACCACCGCGCTTTGGTGGGGTACCCCGTCCCGTACCCAGAAATCGTCGGGGCACATCGGAGGCTAGTCAGTCCCCTAAGGAACCGACCACCTCCACAGAAGACAGACAACCCCGCCAACTTTGGGACAGTACAATGGTAACAGTTCCCATTTTCGCCTCTTGCCCCGTGCGCAAAAGCGCTTCCTTCTGCTCTTTAGTCCATTCTCCTTATAAGAGAGGTACAAACAGTGCTGCGCACGACGTGTCATGGTTCACCCCTTGCTATTAAGCCGCACCGCCACGACAAGGCTGGAATCATGGTAATACATTATTATACCTAACTGTATATAAGTTAAGTAGGGGTAAGGACATTTTTATAGCATAGCGGAACAATCGAAAAATCGGAGCCTTTTCACGGCCACCGTCGCCCATAGATATCCGCATTGTTGTTGTCGTGTAGACGCGTTGTCCTCCTTTCCTTCGACCGTCCACTGGTCAAAGAATACAATAAAAATAATTTATTTGGGTTACAGTATGGGCTCCCCACCTTGCCTTGCCTTGTCGTGGCGGTGAGGCTCAATAGCCCGGGGTGATCCGAGACAACTTGGGCGATGCTAATTGAACCGAGGAGGTGTATGCTCTTTGTACCCCTCTAATAAGAAGAGGGGACAAAAGAACAAAAAAACAATGAGGCGGCGCTATTGCGCACGGGGCAAGGGGCGAGGATGGGAACCTCGCCCCATTGCACTGTCTCAATGTTGGTGGGGTTGTCCTGTGGTGCGGGACAACTCATCAGTCGAGGTGGCGTCGGTTCCTTAGGGGGTTGACTAGTCGTCGAGGTGCCCTGATGATTTGCTGTTCCGGAGCACCGTACCAAAAGGCGTCACTGATGGCACTCGCGGTGGTTTTAATGGTATTCGGCACTATAATGTGCCGCTAGTCCCACACACCACTGGACCCCACCCAGGGCCGGTGAAGGCGCGTAATTGCGTTTCCCCGCGTCAACAAAAAAAAACGTGTTTAAAAGTCTAAATACATAGGTAAACATTTTTACATCACCATCATATAAATTTATTTATTTTGTCCTATTTTGTATCAATGTATAGGTACGTAGGTACGTATAATATATATTTTTATTGGTCCTACGTCCGAACCTCTATTTCTCTAATTTTGAACATAGGCCCTACAATGACTGTGGTGTCAACGTTTTTTTCTCTTTAATGATTATATGCTTTACAAAAGAAAAAAATTTGGTTGCAGGCTGCAGAATTCAGGAAACTTTTAAACCCTTGGCATGAACCGATTTTGAAAAATTATAGACCTCTTCAAGAACGCAAAAATCGCCATGTATTTTTCATCAACGCACACTGGAGTCAATACGACTCTTTATTCTCTATACCAAGATTAAAAGTACCGTCCATTTCAATATTATCTCCTTCGTATGCAGCCAATCCATGGATGCTACCTCAACAGAACAAAGACCCTGAAACGGGAGAATTTGCCAAACATGAGAAATAAACCTAACTACAAAATAGTCAATTAAAGCTAAAGTATATCCTCAACTACTTATGAATTAAAAATCATACAGTGTTAATATGGTCTTGCCGCTACATGTTTTTCTGCACAGCGAAAGGGAGCGAAAATGTGTCTTCTCTGTTCTGCAGAAAATACTAAGTCTATGAAGTGAGTTATGTTACTTAATATCATTACGACATTATTATTTCATTTTATTCACAAATTCGTTTTTGTATTTTTTAGGAAAAACTCTCGTAAATGTTATTGTTAGACTTGATGAGAGATGAACTTTCTAAAATGCCTCGCGTATATAGGGACCCCTGAACGGTGTCTGGTTTCTCCGGTATTTGTCGGGCTCAAATGTGACCACTCTACCAGTTTTTGCGCACTACGGTAGCACGATTTCCGAGTAAGTGTTTTCAAATAGAATTCTATGTTTCACAGAAACATAATAATTTTGGGTATCCGGCATTTTTTTTTAACCAAAGATCCGCAGAAACTGACTGCACTGTACAGCTTCTAGGTTTGAAGACTTGGCATCCCTATATTATAACATTGCTCTGTTTGTGTTTTGGTTGGTGCTTTGTGAGTGTGCACTTCGGTACGAATAAAAGAATTAAATGTATTTCTTTTTATTTTATTTTAAATGAAAATTGATAAAATTTAATAAATTACGTATATATGTATATAATTTACAGATTTACACTTCTATCAATTTAGTCTCTTCGTACGCACACGAAGTGCTGTATGACAGATAGCTAAAACTTACCATCAAGAAGGAAAAATAAGACGGGATTTCGTTTTTTCGGTAAGTAAAAATGTTTGTGTTGTTTACATAAAGGCTACAACAACAGATTTACATTATTATTGTAGTCTTCATGACTAATCTTGGGAAGTAATATTTCATTTCGATTTAATTTTACTTAAATCATAACTCAACGGACCTAACATAACATAGCAAATTTTAAGGGCCGCATGTTCTATAAAGGAGCAATACAATGCATATCTGTTTTATTTTTGTCGAATAATTGTTGTTGTTCCTGTTCTTATTTAGTGGAGTTATTTTTTACTATTGTATTTTTTTTTTATTAGTAATTTTATTCACTTCGGTGTTTTTATTAAAAAGTAAATTTCATTAATTCTTATTTTTATTCAATGTAAATATCAATTATATATATATTACAGTGTAAGAAATGAACTTTTGGGATTGCCGGTCCAGGCTGACTCCCCTTTACGTCATCCACCTATATTCGCGCAATACTTATATTAATAACATTAAAGAACATAAAATAATCCAGTTACTTCGATAGATTTCATTACCGTCCTCTCTTTGATTTTTTTTCGAATGTTGTTATTGATTTTTGTAGGATGTGGTGCTCGAAAGCTACAGACTATTTTTCTAGCACATTTTATTTCTTATTTTAATATTTTAAATTTTCTTATGGTCCGGTATGAAGTCAAGTGGTGGACTGCGATCGTCAACCAGCAAAGCTGATATTTTTTGAAGCCGAATAATTCATGAGTCCTTTGTTGGCACCAACGACCCCACACTTCAACAGACGATAGCTAAATTGAAGTAGCGACGGTTGGAATGTATTCAATACTCACCCTACGCTCCGGACATTACTCCAATTGATTAACATTTTGTCAGCATTTGGACTATTTCGTACTCGGAAAGAATACAACTCGGATTATGCAGTTCAAACCTAATACAATACTAACCTAATACAATAATAACCTTGATACAATACTAAGCGAGTATTGTATCAAACGCTGGTAAAATAGGACATTTTTTCATTCTGGTATTCTATTTTATGTTTTATTAATATTTTTGGATATTGTTTTTGAATAAATGATTAAGACGGTTCATTACTTAATTGCTTTCCACGCATTCTACTCAAAACTTACGTTCCTATAAAATTTAATTATAATAAGACATTAAGAACATACCTTATTCAACACCTAAAACAAGAACTCAGTCTCGCAAAGAAAAAATAAAAATATATATCCAATCCATTCCATGTTTTTTCTAATGATAAACTACTCGCATAGTCAAAATTTGTGTCAAAATGACATTGCTTTTTGTACACTGCTTTGAAAAATCGACTCTAAAAATTGTGTGTAAGGTTGACTTTGCAAATAAATATGTTTATATCATATCTACAACTCGTTTACAATTACATGCATATGTACAATCACGAACGATTTTAAATGACAGCTCAGTATGAATCAGCGAGGTAGGTATATTGAAAGTATATATATATCTTGCAAGTGTTTTGTGTCATATTAATTAAAACTACCGTCAAAAATTATCGTGGAGTCTTAACGGTTTCTGATTCTATTCAAATCACAATATTCTTATATCATAATATTCTCTTCTATATTTTAACTTCAGAGTCATCCTGTGACATTATTGGGCAACAACAAGTATATAAGAATATTCACTTTCTGCACAGTGAATAACTCGCTTATGGATGCCACTAAATAAAATCTCATTTTAAGCTAGGAGGTCATCCTGTGGCGTTTTCAGACAATAGCAGATCGTTACCTATCCTTCCTCTTCGCATGCCACGTATGTGGAAATGTCCTCCTGGTGATAGACTGGGCCCACTGTCATCCGTTAGATGCCGTCCGAGATGATACTTCGCTCGTTTTTATACAAGTCACATTTCCGTATTACATGGTATCTGGGTTCATCTTCATGACCGCAAGGACATGATGGCAGGCCACATAACGCCATCCTGTTCAGGTGGTCTAAAGCGCCCGTACCCTGTTAGCATCTGCGAAATAACGTACTCAGGTTCCACCTTTTGGAAAGAAGCAGTACAGCTTCCTCCCGTCGGCACACGCGGCTCAGCGTGACTACCAAGTGGAGATAAGGCTGATTTAAGTCTCACGCTCTCCGTCAGCGCTCATAGCTCAGCGCGTTGTTTTTCAGCGCTGAGGCTCAGCGTTTTTTTTTTTTTGACGAACTTTTGGCAAAGATACAGGACGAACTGGTCCATTGCAGCTTACGAATCGCGCCTATACCACCGATTGAACGACTAATGGTGACTTTAAGGTAAGAAAAAACATATTTACTCGTTTTATAATTATGTGTAATCATGGCATCATCATCATCATCATCCATAATCGTTGTAGTGGAAACCATATCTTCATGGGGATGAAAGTCGAATACTACTGGCCTGTGGTATGAGTCTAGCTCGTGTTACGTGACACTCCGACTGACGTTGAATGAGACACATTTGGCGAGGGCAATATCTAGAAAACTGGGTCGCTGAACGGTCCCGTTACGCCCTGTGAAACTGAGACGGGATAACTCCACAATATGTTCTGTGTAGATGATGTTGAAGCCTTATACTGTTGGGGGTCGTACGAAAATCCCCCCAATCGATATATATATATTAAAGTCGCCGGCTACAATTACTGAAGAATCTATTAGCATTTTTATATCGCTATATAAATTAGTTTTCCGAGATGGTTATAAGTACAGAGACTACATTGTTATTGTGGCTGCCCTGACATACACTGTTTGTCTAGGGAAACTTCTAAGTTTTCTAGTTCCGTCCGATTTAATTGATAATTGCGGATTTTGGATCTCTACTATACGGTTTTAAAAACGTCTCCTGCAATAGTAGGATGTCGATATTGTGTTTCTCTAAGAAAGCACAGATTTCGTGTATTTTTGTTGTGAATACCGTTCGCATTGAACGTACTATCATGAGAAACGGGGCTTAACTCTGGTTGTGGTAGCAATTTAAACAGCGTAGAGGGCTTGCCTGATCCGCTGACCTGGGCTCGTTTCTTGCTTAGGGCGATCGACTTCGCTTCCATAGCGAAGGATGTGACCTGGGGCCTTAATAGCTTCTGCGTCGCAGTCGACGTACATCTCTCAAGACATTTATCCATCGCGTGGGCTCTACTTTCTTCTCTATTTATAAGGCTCTACTTTTTTCTGAAATCTTTCTCGAAATCTATGTATATCCTATCTATCCCTTGTAACGTAATGGCTATTAACCGATATAGCTCCCAAACCTCTCCACACGTTAAAAGACCTAGAGAGTCTACTAGCTTCTGACCTACTTTGGGGGTATATACATTTTTTGTTAAATAAATAAGTGAAGATCAAACGGCTATGTAGAAGTGAGGACTTTAGTTCTTAATTAAATTGATTTTTTTTTTAAATTTATTAATCATATACAACAACGTTACATTTTTCCTGTAAACTAAGGCGTAATCATAAACTTATTAAAGTTTTATCGCACACCCTGCGCCTACAAAGATGTTCTCTTATTCGTAAATTTCTTGTGTCAAAGTTATCACGATTGATAATAGTAATCAGAAAATATTCAACATGAATGCATCTGACAAATAACATTAAGTATTGTAATATACGAGCATATCCTGATATTCGTCGCAAGAATTATTAGTTACTCCTACTATTTTGCAAAAACTAATAAGTTATTATTAACATAAAATTTGTTATAAATTTTGACAGTATGTTGTATGTTGTGTGAACATTTTCATGAAAGATAGACACAATCAAGTTTTGGTATTGCCTAAATGTTCTTTGAATAAGAAAATGTTTTATGTAGCTTTCTTATGATTGAATATCGAAGTGTTTCAAGTTGGCAAATTTTACACCGAGAGAAATTAAAAGTAAAAGAAGTAGTTGTGTCATTTGAATTTTGAAAGCTACGAAAATTTTTGTCAACAAAAACTATGTAACCTAGGAGTTGAGTAAGCTATATAGAAAAATCTTAGATACAATGATGTTAAGAAAAATTCATCGTGCCAGTCAATGGCTGGTACAAAGAAAAATCAATAGAACTGCTAGTGTTCTAATGTGTAAGCCTATGTCCGAAAATAACTTATTCTCACCACTTCATAGGTTATCACAAAGTGTCGGTTCTCAATATCTTACTAAAACTCTTAGTACTTTAGTACCTGAACACATAGACCCTGTAGTATTTGAAGAAATATGTAAAGAAACGTTGGAATCTCTATGTGACTATTTTGAGGAAATTGCAGACGATGCACCAAACCTTAAGGGAGCTGATATTACTTTTAGTGTGAGTATCTATAATAGAATACAAACATTTCAATACAATAAGACTTGAACATAGGGCGATGTAGACTAAGAAATAGGTATGAAGGTTGCCTTAAATTATGTAGTATGAATTTAGAGTTAGTTCCTGATTTGATACTAATACTTCGATATAACTAATTACCCGTTTTATAATAACTAATTTAATTGCATTGTAGCTTGTTTCCAAGTTCTTACCAGGTCTAAGCTTGGATTGACCTAGCCCAGGGTGCCTAGAGCAAGGCTTGAACTACTAATAAGTGAACATAGGATTAATTTACAACCTAAAGCAATTTTTTTTTAATAATCGATAAAAACAAATTTATTCAATGCATTGTACAATAATTTTAAACTTTACAATCCGTGAAATATTGTAAGTGTTTGTAAGTATCTGTACAATTTAGATGGGGAGTAAAAGTGGTGAAGCCTTTGATATATCAAGTGTTCATGTTTAAACCCAAGCCATTTCAGTCATCACAAACTGTTGAATATCAAACTTTAACCGGTGTTCCAGTAGAAATGTGCAACTTTGTCTATGAAAAAAATACTCTCTGATAGTATTAGATTTATTGATTTAACTAAATCAACTACTAAAAATTGTTATTTCTAAAGACAGCATATATATTTTTTTATTTAAAAAAATCACAATATACACTGTTATTTCAGGATGGCGTTCTTACAGTGTATTTGGGTCCCAAATATGGCACATATGTTATAAACAGACAAACTCCTAATCAACAAATCTGGCTCAGTTCTCCAACCTCGGGACCTAAGCGCTACGATTTAGTATTGAACAATGGTGGCCACTGGATATATAAGCATGATGGAGTGTCATTACACCGGCTTCTACAAGATGAAATATCAAACATTGTAAAAGGGGTTGATTTCAACAAATGTGCACATAGCTTAGTATAATACTTTTTACTTGTTAATATAGCAGGTTTTATTTATAGTTTTGTTTCTTTTATTTCCTTTTTGACAAAATGGAGGTTATAGAAGATGGAAATATCATGGACCGTATACCCATATTGTTGCAAAGGGATCTTGAATACTATCGGGTAATTATACTTTTGTTGACTATGTGTACGAAAATTTAAAATGAATTAAGAGCTCATTTTTAACTTAACCAGCATTGTATTCAGCCTTGAGTAACAGTTCTGAGGCTTAGGCCTTTTGTTCAGCTGTGGACCCGTTTAACCTTTATGGTACAGCAGTAGTCAAAGGCAGTTGACATTAATCATTTATGTTCTCTATAGAAAGGGATTTATTCCATAGTTTGTGGTGTCATCATAACAAAAGTCTATGTGTGATAAAATGAGTGTGGATGAAAATACCTCATATTTTCTTTATCTTCCATAATCTTATTTTAGACAAATCATACTGTTCTGTCTGAGACAATATGTCATGGTGTGGTCGGTGGAAGGCTGGACTTCCCTAGAAATGCATCTTTTGCTGCAGCTAAAATAGTGCTCTGGCTTGAAGAGGAGTTCTCAATAGCCTTTAAGTATGTATCATAAGTAACAATAAAATTGTCTTTACTTTGTGGATCTATATATTGCAATAATTTTAATTTTCGGTTTTGAATTTGGAATACATACATAGTGTTATATATGTCGCAGCCGGATTGTCTAAATCGCTGTATTTCATTCCATTTTCAAAAACGTTTTAATATGTGATGTGTCAATGGTTAGCCAGATTGAATATGATTGAGTGAAATCAATAAAGCTAGCCATATTGAAATAAAGTGAATCATTATCCGACTTCTTGACACATATTAGTTACTAACATTAACACTCGTTGTTGTTGACATGACAGCAACAATGGCGACGATTGCAGAATATAGAGAAATACGAAAACCGTGCCCAGATAGGTGCTTAGGTTTAGTGGTTAGGTTATTTTTTTATTTGCACTGAAAACACTTGGCCTAATTTAGACGACATGCGACAAACGACTACGACATATATATGTACCTATGTTCATAGGGCATATATAGAGTTATATTCGATATATTCGAAGGTCGGATCTGTCACATCTAAAGGGAAAAATAATTATAAATATTTTAAATTCTTTGCGTACAAGAAGTTTTATATTGCTTGGGTAATCACCTAAGTTAGTTACCTGTTGAAAGTTCTTTTAATTCACAAGAGGTAATGGAAGTACTGCACCTGGTGGCAAGTCATCACCCATGGACAGACACAAAACCAATGAAGATATAGATGATTTGCCATAATGCACTCTTAATCTGATTTCTCACAAACCATACAGTTCACAGCATAACCTTAATGGTTTATGGTATCACAATGTTTTTTTCTGCACAATTAAAAAACTACATTATTTGCTTATATAATTAGCTTGTACTTCATATAATTAATGCAATGCATGTTTGCAGACATGGATCTGGCATGTTCGTGACAATAGAGAATCAAGATGTTAATGGCGTAGCTAAAACTTCAGATCCGGATAAATTTGTGCAGCTGGCCATAAAGTCGTCTGACTCTTTGTTAGGTAAATACTCCATTAATTTATTTGATATTTTATTTAGCGATATAAACCGGCGTTGCCCGTAAATCACTCAAACGTTCCTCGGGAATCACTATATCCACTGGTGAAAATCTCATAAAAATCCTTTAATTCGATTCTGAGAAACGAGTCACATATAGACGGACAGTCTTTGTGGAAGTTGTTTTATAATATATAACTATAGATTACTATGACTATGACAGTACGGATATTATGTATTTGTACATAAATTTAGTGTGAGGTAATGCCATGCTGCATAAGTACCTATGCATGGTGCATGACACTACATCAACCTATGCAATGGAATTGGGCCGGCACGACCGGGGAGGTACCTCTCGCTCACTTGATACCGCCGTAAAGTGAAAGAACACCTACGACGTCGCGTTTCGTGCGGTTGTGAGTAGCCGTTGGCTCATTGGAGGGGGGGGGGGATGAAAAGGAGGGCAACGCATCGGCATACTTAAGCTGATGTTCATGGCGTCGGTACTCATGGAAAGGCTTCCATTGCTCGTTTGTCCCCCTATACTATAAAAATAATAATAGATACCACCAACCAAGACACATTTTTTATATGAGTATAGATGTAATAAATGAAACAAAGCAAGATCATGAGTCTGTTTGTCTCACTATGACCTTGGCTGGCTTGTAAATAAGGTAACGAATTGTGATGTACTTGTAAATAAGGTAACGAATTGTGATGTACTTGTAAATAAGGTAACGAATTGTGATGTATTTGTAAATAAGGTAACGAATTGTGATGTACTTGTAAATAAGGAAACGAATTGTGATGTACTTGTAAATAAGGTAACGAATTGTGATGTACTTGTAAATAAGGAAACGAATTGTGATGTACTTGTAAATAAGGTAACGAATTGTGATGTACTTGTAAATAGGGTAACGAATTGTGATGTACTTGTAAATAAGGTAACGAATTGTGATGTACTTGTAAATAAGGTAACGAATTGTGATGTACTTGTAGATAAGGTAACGAATTGTGATGTACTTGTAAATAAGGAAACGAATTGTGATGTACTTGTAAATAAGGTAACGAATTGTGATGTACTTGTAAATAAGGTAACGAATTGTGATGTACTTGTAAATAAGGTAACGAATTGTGATGTACTTGTTGGATAGGCACCTAGTGTCAGTGGTGGGTACAACTAATATGTGGTGGTTTATTATTGTACGAGACTGACGTTTGCGAAGTATTTGTATTCTTACCTAATTTGTATTGCTTTTGTACAGGGCACAAAAGGACCTCATCCCCTCCGTTCAGTTTTTCTGTTATGTATTGTGATTGGACTCCTCATGTCACTTGGTATCGCCTAATGCGCTGCTTAATGTTGTAACAGTATACCACGTAGGTATCTAAACTCCAAACCTAGGGTACGTACGTGCGAGGAAACGCATTTACGCGTCTGCACTGACCCTGGGTGGGGTCCAGTGATGTGTGGAGCTCGCGGCACATGATAGTGCCGAATACCCACAAAAACCACCGCAAGTGCCACCAGTGCCGCCTATGATCAGGTGCCCCGGAACAACAAATCATCAGGACAGTCAGACCCCTAAGGGTCCGATGCCTCCCCCACAGCAGGGTTGCCCCTCACCAGACGACAACCCCACCAACTTTGATCCCATCCTCGCCCCCTTGCCCCGTGCGCAACAGCGCCTCCTCCTGTTGCTCCTTTGCCCCTGTTCTTATGAGAGGGATACAAGCCTCTCCTCCTCCTGCTCTTAAACCCCTCATAAGAGGAGTGCAAAGATCATAAGCCTCGGTTCAATTAGCTTGAACCATGATGGGGACGACACATTGATACCTGGTCTAGATTTAGACAAATTCAGAGCAACGATATATTTTATTTCAGAGCATCTTCACGTGCTTGTACAAGAAGCGTTGGATCACGCCGATTTGCCAGTCTTAACATCTACATTGGGTGCAGCAGCTTTGCTTAAAAATAGCTTGCACTGCTACATGCAGCACACGGAAGACGCGGGCACTGAAAGACATTCATTGATTCAGGTAAAATGAGAAGGACACAGCACTTTGCATAAGGCGTTTGTTTTAGTTTAGTCCTCCCGACTCATACAAACTGTCTCTTTTAACACCGGCAGCTTTGGCTTGCAGTGGAACAAGTGCGTTGCCCCCTGTACCTCACACACATGTACCTACTACAACTTATATAGATAATGAGTTGTATACTTACTGATAGCTTCATAAGAACCTAAACAATTTTTCGTGGATATTGAGATAACAAAACTAAATAATAATAATAATAAAGACATGACAGATCATGTACGATCGGCGGGCGTTAACGAACAAGCATCAATTCATTACATGAAAGTATTTACTATAAAAGTAACGGTTATTGTCGTGTCTTGTGGACGACGACACGTCCTAAATTTGCTACTAGAACAAGGTTTTGTTTTAAAATCTTATATTGACTTGATAAAGTCTTGTAAGTTATTGCGCTAGCCGCCGTCACGTCCGTGTCCAAATGGGCGGGGCCTGCTAGCGAGAGAGCGCAATTTACAAGTCGTCTCTTTCACTCCAACGTACAATATGTTCATAGATCAATTAGAGAATCGTTATCACGTAAAGTAGTCGTCAACCGATTTAGAGATCCAGACGGACATGTCTATCGTCAGTTATAGAGGACTGGAGATTTTATGCGTCCCCCAGATTTAAATAAAAGCTTCTATCATAAAATGTCTTCCAGACGTGCTACAAGCGCTATGTCACGATGTTCGAGGCGGTGGGCGAGAGGGTGCTGGACCTGCACAACCGAGTGCTTTCACTGTACGTCATACAGGACTCCGGGGGGAGGGCCATCGACAGCCAGACCAGAGCCGTCCACGAGTGCGGCACGCCCTCCGTGCAGGGCTGGTGGCTTTACATGAACGGTAATAAGCTGCAAATATTGCTGGTTATAATACATGTTGAGGGCCTAATTATAACTTAAGGGACCTTCGAAGATTTCTGTATTTAACGTTGTCAGCAAATGCATGTGTTATTCCATATTATAGGGATTGCAGAACATGAAAATAAAGAAATGGCCATAATCTGTTAAAATATTAAAAAACTAAAATAACGGCTTTCAGGTTAGCATAGAATGTAGAACAAACTGCAGCCCCCTAAGGTTTTCTCGGAAAACACTGCACTACGTGCTTATGTGTGTCTGCACGTTTGTTAAGTATGCACCAACGACTGTGCCAGCTCACATAGCCACAACTCAACACTCAACACAGCCTAAATAAAATATAACAATGCCACAAAATTATTTTATTATTATATTCATTTATATATTACGGTGCATGCAGGAATCAAGAAAGACTTGTGGGACACGGTGCCGCCGAGGATGGCGCAGCGGATATTCGCTGGGATGCTCAACGAGACACTCACCATACTGACTGTAAGATACTGTCAGGTAATTGATTATCAATTCTAACTTATCATTTAATTAGTCGTTTAACATTATTATTGTTTAATAGTTGTATCTTCAGGATTTTTGAATCATTAATTATATAACCAGTAAACTATTGTAATCCTAAGCCTAGGTAAAAACTTTTCGTTTCTTTCGTCGTTATCAATGTTCAACAATTACTTTGTTTTACTACAAAATGACATTATAAAATGATGAGATATGGGTATCAAATTAATGCGGTTTATTAAGAAAAATAACATAAAAAATATGAAATTATTATTAAATTACTACATAGCTACATGTGGCAATTTTAAACTACACTATACTGAGCTTATGCATATACATAATAATTATTATACACAGTATTTCATTAATGTATATGTCGTGCATTTTATATTTTCAGACAAATACAACAGAAGCAACTACGCCTCTGCTAATAAACGACATACTGAATATACTGCTGTGTGCGGCGCAGCTCCTGCCCGCCATTTGCAGCAGCGGGCGCGAGCTGTGCGGCGTGCGCGCGGCGCAGCTGTCTCGCGACGTGCGAGACGTACACGCCAAGTGCAACGAGCTGTTCAAGTGTCTAGTGTACAGAGGTGCTGAGTTGCACTTCCTGCATCAGGTACGGACAAATTTTTGGAATTAAAAATATTTCATTCAAGACTAAGTCCTTGCTGACCTACCGACTACCAGTTTATATACCAATAATGAAACATTTGGATTATTGTTGTCTAACAAAAGGCGGAAGCCTTTTTAAAATGTACTACTTAAATCTATGTCACGATGTGAAATCGGTCCGAGCCGAACTAACTACATTTCTATAATTTTCAGGCGTTTACCGATAATGAAACTGCACAAACAGTCAAGGACTGTTCCTATCCGTGGTTCACTTTTGTCAGTCCGCACCTCTTCGGTGGTGCAGACGACCTTCTAGCCAACAACACCTACGACCTGTCCACGAAGACCGCTCTGGGCCTGGAGCTGGCGGTCCTGTTGGCTCAGCCGCAACCCTCTTGGTCCTTACTCGTAAAGGTAATGTTGTGTATTACATCAATGATGTAATTAATTTATAGTAAGTATACTTAAGTATACGCGAAATCAATAGAACATGTTAAAACTATTTTAATGGATTTCATCGTCGCTTATGTAAATATATGTAAATATTCTACAATTCTGACGTTTCAGATTATTTACAGCAACCATGTTCAAGTGGGGGCTAATGTTATTGTGAATTTGTGGTGTTAACACACATTGATTGCTTAAAGTATTTATTTTTGCCTGTATATTGTGAGCAATATGTCCGTATGCAGTTGTGACGGCGGAATTCCTTTAAGGAAATATAAAAAAGGATAGTTATGGAATGGCGTACACCTATGCGTCCATGTGAGTACGTGTGTATTCTCCGCACCCCACGGCAACGTGTTTGTTCCAGGCGCTGATGATGCGCGACTGCCACCTGTGCCGCCAGCTGCTGGTGCACGCCGTGCGCCGCGCGAGCGCAGACAACTGCAGGTCGTCCTGGTGTTATATTAGTATCATTTATACATAATGCTAATGTTCAAGTGTAACGCTACAGCGTTACGACCGTATGACCGTACACGGTCATTATATTATATAGCCTATGGGGATATATAGTATAGGGGGACAAACGAGTTATCGGAGCCTTTTGACGACTACCGACGCCCATGAACATCAGCTTAATTATGCCGATGCGTTGCCCTCCTTTTCAACTCCCCCCAATGGGCCATCAGCTACTCACAAACCTCACGAAACGTGACACCGTAGATGTCACTTGACGGCGGTATCAAGTGAGCGAGAGGTACCTCCCAGGTCGTGCAGGCCCAATTCCGTTGCATAGGAGGATGTAGTGTCATGCACGTTGGCTCTACCTCTAGCTTTTGGTTACTGTGAATTTTTGATACATTATCTCAATATATAGATTATAAATTCCCAATATTGGTTTGTTTGCTTGCGAATTGTGATTTCAATGTGACAACCGCGCATTGAGTTAACTTAATTGGTGTTTTATTATAAAACCATCAGTTTCGTTTCAGTGGTTTTAAAAGAGCATTTTTGCTTGCCAAATCGCAGTAATATCAAAACACGAGTGAATGAATATTGCAAGTAAAAGCATTTCATAACCCGACCGTATGTGAATTATTTATATATTTCTGCTTTCTACCCACTATTTATAAATTAGATTATGGCAAGATTACGTAACAGGTAATTCTACTTTTCTTCCATAGTGTATTGTGTATGAGGATTGTGAATATATTAGACGCCCCTGTAGCAGGTGGCCGGCGGACGGGCGCTGGTACAACGCGGACGGCGGCCAGAGCAAGTGCGGCGGCTTCCTATGCACCGCTGAAGGGTTCTGTACATTCAAAGGAGTTAATAATAGTAAGATAAGTTGGCTATCATGCAGTGAGTTAGTAAGTTACCAAGAGTGATTTGTATTGCGACTGCTTTGAGCTGGCACGACCGGATTCCTCTCGCTAGCAAAGTACCCGCGCAAAGCCAGTCGCATTTCGACCAATTTGAGAGTTCTCTGTGATCGTTGGGACAGCTGAGGGGAATGTGTGTTGTAACCTTTGGTTGCGTGGATACTTAATGCATGTGTGCGTCGATTTTTATCTCACTAATTTGATTGATCATTCATATAAATGCGGTACGAAAAAGGTAGATCCGAAAGCAGTACGCAGAGATATGTTAACGAAAAAAGAGAGACAGAGAGTGAAGCACACTTGCTATCTCTTTCGACTTATACGGCTTAATTTCGGGCTAGTATCCCAACTCTATCTATATTATCTCTATGGCAAAATAACAACAAGACTGTCGTTTGTACGGTTTGCGACAGTTCCGGAATGTTAATGAGGAAGATGGGGAAAAAACAGTAGGAAATAATTCCCCGCTTGATGGCGCTGTCAAATATCGACAAAATCATTTCATAAATTTTCGACCGTACCACAGATTCTACTGTGATATAATTATAACTTTACTGATTTTCATTTATACTTTGTAGGTATAAATTGCAAATACACCACTCGTCTTTTAAAACTTCAAACACCAATTTTCCCTTTCCAGCTGGCGAGGAGTACGCTCGCACAGTGGGAGCGCTGACCTACATACTCGTCACCATCGGTAGCAAGCCGGAGTTGAAATCTACCTTATCGTACGCTCTGGAAGTTTCTGCCAGAGATTGGGCTTCATGTATGGATAAAAGGCAGGTGAGTTAAAGACTATTGATATTTTGTTCTACCATGTGGAAATTAAATAGTGAAGTGAAGAGAGATGGGATATATGGAATGGGGACAATATCGGCGAGTTTATTTTTAACCAGTTTCCTCCTATTGCTCTCTAGATCCCTTTATAATAATTGTCATGTCGTCCTAACCGAACTGCGCCTATAGCGGCCACCTCCACTGAGAAAAACCATCCGGACATCAGGACATGTTACAATGCACAGGTGTTTACAGACGCGAGTGTTCTCCCTGTGGCCTAATTCTCCTATTCTGATGGGCCGGCGATCCGACACGACCGGAGAGAAATCAGGCGCAGGACCGACGGCTTACCGTGCTCTCCGAGGCACGGGGGTGTGACATCGCCGACCTCCTGAGGCTGCCTCTATGTATCAATAGGAGCAAGGTTATCTCGATAATTTACTTACCATTGATGTAGCTCGTCTGTTGCCAAGTGATCACGAGTCTCTTGGAAATAGTACTAAAACAATGAGATGTTTTTGTTTAACTACTGTCACAGGTGTGGTGCGACCGCAGACCTGCGTGGCTGGCGGGCCTGCTGGCGGTGGTTGGCAACACGCTTCAGTACGTGCCGCCGATATTGGTCAATGCTATACAGACGGGCGCCTCAATGTACCAGGTATGCTAGGGACTTCATTGTGTACAGTATCATACTGGTTGTGCCCGCATAGTGTCTAACACTCCATCCCCTCTCTCCGTTCCCATTTCCCCGTCCCTCCTCCCCCTCTATCCCTCTCCCTTTCTCTCATAGTATTTACTGACCTAAATGGGTGGGCTTTGTTATATTTCTTTCCTTATGACTTAAACCAAGAGATTTGTTGGAAGTTAGACGTTAAGCCAAATAAAATGTACTTTTGCTGTGGTACTCCTTAAAGGGTTTATTCCCTCCTGGGCATAATGACTTATGAAAATATCTATTCTTATAACTAACTACAATAATTGTGTACTTGTAGCTAGTTTCTTAAATCATTAGGTACTTACTTATATCATAATAATTTCCATATTACTTTTCAGACTATGTCTCTTTGTCTCACCTGTATTTCAAGAACTATGAACTGCATACCTCGTTGTTTGATCAACGCGTGCTCGATATTGGAACGAACCCTCCCCTCCACCGTGAGCCCTGTGGGGGGATCGATACTGTTGCAGCTGCTGATAACTGTCGTGTACGAGGAACTACAGAAGTGGGCGAAAAAGGAAATGGCTAAAGAGAATACGGGTGAGATACATGTTTATTAACTATTTTAAATCGTTCATCCAACTAATAGTCATTAAAGTAACTTATGTCCAGCAGTCTACGTCATTCGGCTGATGATGATAATGAAATAAACCTAATAGGTTAATACCTATAAATACTTCTGTATTAATATACAGATGTATTTATATTAACTTTCTTAATTTATATTAACACCGTCGCGAAATTACATCTACCCTATGGCGTTTCGTTCGTATTGTGAGTTTTGGATGACCCGTTGGAGTGCAACATATCGTATACGGGCTACGATTACTCGTTTGTACTAAACTATAAAGAACCTTATTTGGTAATATATTGTGATAAGACAAATTTAACATTGACGATATTACAATTTATGCAATGTCACCGAGTATTGAATGTGTGAACTACGCACATGGCCGTAATATTTATCTCCATCTAATGACGAGTATTTGAACTACAGCTAGTGTCACACACACACACACACACA
>JAFELO010000072.1:359335-370867 GCA_017140195.1 Eumaeus atala
GTGTGTGTGTGTGTATCTTCATCTGGGTATATATATATATATACCCAGATGGAGAAACGCCATGTAGTGCCGAATTTGTCTGTAAACACACATGCTTTTGTACCAGGTAAAAAACATTTATTGAAATGCAGTAGTTCACGATAATTGTTGACATGGTAAATCAATATTTGCTGTGGGAAATACAGATTTACATATTACACGTCTCTTAACTGATATAGTGTTGTGTACAGTTGTTAGAACCATATTTCTTTGTCCCTGATAAGAGATAACTATACGTGGTCATGATATTAAATCAAAATTAAATGGTTGTCATTGAGTATGTAAACCATAGACGTTGTGTTTATCTCCCGCATACGTAGTTATATATTCAACAAAATATACTTTAAAGAAAAAATGAGAAGCTGTACATTGTACGTCTGTGATACATCATACCGTCGGCTTCGTATCTTTTTAACCTTAAGTGGGTAAACGAACAGTCGGAGACTTGATGACTACCTGCACCCATAGACATTCGCATAATTTATGTTGACATTTAGACCTCCTCTCCTACCTTCCGACGCGACATCGCAAGCTTATAATTCCGGTGTCGCGTTGATAGGTAGGAGAGGAGGCACACGAAACGCGCTTTTTTAGGTCCTCTTATTTGTTTGGTATCTTGTGAGCGGGAGGTTCTTGGTCGTTCCTTCCCAATTCGGCAGCAAGCACTTACAATAAAAAAATAAAACAATTAAATGCATTTGTTCTTCTAGTATACGTTAAATTTCTCATATTCCAGTATCCAACGGAGAAGCTTATGACATGAACACAAAGACGAAAAGGGCAAAACCGAAGCACGTACGGATCGTCTCGCTCGGGCAAAGTAAATAACATAATTTATTAATATTTTTCAAAATAATATTCTGGCTTTTTCAAGAATTCGAAGTTCAAATTTGACAAACAAATTGCGCTTGGAATAAAAGTTGTAACTGAACAGAAGGAGAGGTCATGGCACGGGTCTATCTTCAAGCCACCAAGAGACCTGCCTATTTGGTTCATCCTATGTGTCACGAGCTATGAATTTGATTTGGCACATTCATGTGAATTTAATTCTTTTTCTTTTCTTTAAAAGTTAAAAACATCAATATCAATAAAGTTATTCAGATTGCCTATAATCTCCTGCAATTTATTGCTTGAATCTATTTAGATTGCCAATAATCTCATGCAATTTATTGCTCTAGTGGTGGTCACGACATTGGAGGGGAGGAGGAAGGACGGGCAACGCATTGATGGCCGGCTGGCTCAGTTGGTAACGTGGCGTTTGGTCCAACCAAACCAGAACCAGACCAAACGCCACGTTACCAACTGAGACTGAGGTCGCGGGTTCGAATCCCGCCAAGGTCATGGATGTTTATCTATGTATTATATGTATTTCTATAACAAAAATCGTAAATATATACGATTTCTTAAATATATAAAAATATTAAATATATTTTCACAAGTCACACAAGTCCTAACGGTACTTTGTACAGAGCTAGGCTGATGTTAAGTGATAAGACCACAGATATTATTATTGTTATTATTATTATTATCTGCATAATAATGATGCGGATGTCCATGAGAGTCGGTTATCGTCAAAGTTAGCTTGTTTGTTGCCTGTTATAATTAAGAATGAACTAAGTCATTCTTTCTTCATACTCGTTTTCACTTTTACTTTTTTTTTTCACTATTACCGTTTCCACTATTAAGCCGTATAGCTTCCTACATGAATTCTGTCGCTGCGCATTTTCTTTTTATAAGAAAATTCAAAGCGCTTCACACAGAAACTTCGCTCTTTATAAGATGGGTACAAAGAGTAGCTCCCCTCGTCATTTGAGTTCGTCTCACCCAATGTGTCTCGATTCACCCCAGGTTACTTAGCCCCACCGCCACGACAAGGCTTGATCCATGGTGGGGACGGTGATGGTACTGGGTTATCCAATGGTGAAATATTTTATCAAATTGGAAAAATAACAAAGAAAGTACAAACACACACACACACACACACACACACACACCAACTCCACTTCAAGCTAGTAGCCTTAGGGCTTACCTACTAATAGGGTGGTATTAGTACTACCCTAGTAGTAGGTAATTACCAGCAATACAAACAATTCAGCTTTATAATATGTTTTGCCGGTTTTCCAGATGCGTCGACTTTGTTCGACAGCGCGCACTGCAGCGCGTCCTCCGTGGCGCTCGCCGTGGCCGAGGCGCTCTGCTCCATAGACGAGGACGACAAACACACAGTCCAGATACAACATTTGGTGGTTCAAAGCAAGAAGACCTGCACTTTGTCTAACAGATTTGGCTTAGAAGACTTTCCGGAATTTGCAGATTTTCTCGAAGAGGTATATATGAGTTGGCGTCTTAAGTTTATGCGATTGTTACTCATTACAATAAAACTACTTTTACGGATTCTATCGCGGTTTATTTAATTTTTTTAACTGTCCCGAAGTTTCCGGAGTTTTACAGCAGCCGTGGTCACTATCACAATACAATGATCACACACATAATTAAATAAACCGCGATAGAATCCGTAAAAGTAATTTCATTGTAAAGGTATATATAAGTTTGTAGTGTGTCATAAGTTATTTACAGTTTCCATATTGTTAGAAGTCATAATATCGTTATCACCATCATCATCATTATCCAGACGCCGTCCACTGCTGGACACGGGACATTGTTAGTAATAGGTTTATTGAATATAAAAACAAATAAATAGCTATTGGAATTGTATTTTGGTAGATGAATTTCGCCATGGCTATCATATCGACAACTAGGGGCTAAGTGTGGGCCTAATCTGAACCCGCCAAGTGGAGCATGACACAACCAAAAACAGAAAAGGGTGGTGCCGCATCCTTTTCTGCAACCATTTCGGAGCACTTTCATGCCCCTGTTTGAGGATTTCGGGATAGGTTTAAAAAGCGAAATTATCGTCATGTCTCGTCGTTCTACGGCGTGGCCACTTTGCTTCAAAGTGCCCAATCCGGATTTAGACAGACTGAACAAAATATGACAGGATAACAATTGTTATGATGTTTTTAGTGACAGAGCACCTCACCGCCCGCGTTCATTTAGGTGCAAAGCAACAGTGGAAAAGTTGGAATTGCAATCATTAAAGTATTTTCATTTTATGGCACAACATATATTATGCCTACGTTTATATAAAAGTCGATGTTAAGCTGTCATCGAAATCTAAACTATCCATAGGTATCTTAATGTCTTTTAGGGTAACGTACCAGCGTCCAATGCAGAAAGAGCAAGCGATGCCGCGGCATTAACTAGTGAGATTTTGATGACATCAGCAGGAAAAGACAGCTTAAGGGTACGTAATTATTTTTCCTCTATCTTTTGCGAACTCCCGGCTCTCTTGTGGGGCCGGATTTCTTCAATTATATAAAATAGTATCCGCGGAGCTAAACTTAATGACGCGAGCCTATTTAATTTCTTTACAACATTGATTGGCTACCCACCGTGGCCCTGTCCGATTTCAGCTCTGACCCACAGCTAACACCGACCTCAGGAGACAACCGAACAGTGGAATCCAAATGGTGCCTGTTAACGCCTTACAAGCAACCTAAACTGGCAAAAACATTGCTTATAATCCATTTGGTTACACTTACGTTTCATTTCGCTGCTCTATGCTGACGGAGGAGTCCGGGTCACTATAACACGCGTCGGGTGACGGCCACTTACGTCCATGAGGATGACGCCTATAAAGAAGGAGAGCGCCATCTCACAGGGGTTCCACGAAAAGGAATAAATTGTACGAATTGAGAGCATACAGTCAACTCACACCGGTATTGTATGAGCGAAAGTTTCAGATCCTTCCAGCGCAATTCTACTTCTGCGCGTTTTTTTCATCAGCATAGTTATGACGACGCGTTGCCCTCCTCTTCACCTCGCACCAAGGGGCCACCGGCTACTCACAAACCGCACTTTACGGCGGTATCTGGTGAGCCAGAGGCACCTCCCCAGTCGTGCCGGCCCCATTCCGTTGCATATGAGGTGTAGTGTCATGCGCCATGCATGGCACTACCTCCACGTCTTACAAAAGCAGTCATTGCGTATTACAAAACGCATGTTAACAGTAAATTCATAATTGACAATTAACTTATTAAAGATTGAATAGATGTGATTGCGCTTCGTAGGTAGTGTACGACCACCTGCAGCTGCACTGCGACATGATCTACAGAGAGCTGGGCATCGAGGACGCCGGCGACGCGGACAGCGTGAGGCTGAACCAGGCGCCGCTCTTGTACGTCATGTTCCATATTGGACGGCGCCCATTCGACCAGGTATCGACTACACCCGACTCTTTTTGAGGTAAAACTTAAGCAGAATAGTTGTATTTAGGGTTGCCAGCTTTCTGGATTTCACCCGGACTCTTTGCATGTGTGTAGTACATATTTAAGCTCCGGACAATGCGTTCTTATCAGGGGTCAGATCGGGTTGGGCTGCGACAGGTGTTCTCCACGATACAGCGTGAGGTCAAGCTTCACGACGGAGCAACCCGAGATTAAAACAGGTACAGCTGGATGCTCTCCGTCACCCAGCGTACACAGGTCAATATTTCTAATATAAATATATACATATATTTATATTAGAAATAGTAGTTAAGTTAGGTGCAAAGTGGACCTGTCCAGGTCACGGCTTGGGTGCGGACGTTTTGCTAGCACGACATTGTGTGTGTGTGTGTGTGTGTGTGTGTGTGTGTGTGTTTGTGTGTGTGTGTGTGTGTGTGTGTGTGTGTGTGTATGCGTGCGTGCGTGCGTGCGTGCGTGCGTGCGTGCGTGCGTGTGTGTGTGTGTTGTGTGTGTCCTACAACTCTTCAAGACTTAATAGACCTAATGTATTTTTTACAGTATCTGAGGGGAGAGTGGCCTATGGCGTGGAGTAAACTGGTGTCCATGGCGAAGTCCTGGTCCGGAGTGGAAGGCGCTAAAGTCCACATCAACAGACGGACGGACATACGCGGCATCAAAACGGGCAAAGCCAATAAGCAGTTAACTGAACTGTATGGAACATTCAAAGCGCCACCAGAGGGCCTGATTTGATTATAATGAACAACATAACATGGGCGCTCCGTTCGTTAAATGGATGCTATGAAGTTCAATAAATTGCACTTTTCGTTATAAATAGACATTCTAAATTGAGAATTAGCATTCAGCATGTTATACTATCTAATATTATATTTTAAATTGTTACCAAAGTATTTTTGCTAGTTATGTTTCTAGTTCATATTGCGCTGTTTTGAAAATTAAATACAAATAATCTTAATTAATTATATGATGTAGAATCTAGTGTTTTTTTTTCCACCCCAAGATCACCTCATTATCATCATGTACGTCTATTTTATCTATACATATTATAAAACAAAGTCCCCAAACAATGTCTCAAGTTTGTCCGTGATCGATTTTCTCGAAATATTCTTAACGGATTCAAGTGTGCTTTTCACCTGTAGACAGAGCGCCCGAGGAAACTTAGCGCATAAAGGTGTATCCGGCCCCCTGCTATTCACGGGCGAATCCAAGGCGCTTGTTAATAATAAAATAACATAAAATATGTTAAGTATGCTCTAAATTCTTGTCTCTTAAAATATCAAATGAATATGAAAAATATATATATGTTAAATAAGAAAGAACAAATGTACTGTAACAGATTGTGATTTTTGAGGCAAACGAGTAATAGTTCGCATGATCGTAAAAAAATGTGCTTAAATAATAATATTCGGCTTCTAGCTGGATCCCCTTGGCGGCGGTCTGTAAAGTCCAGTAAGTAAACATGATGTATTATAGTGAGCAATAGATCTCTCTTTTCACACTACCCTCACCCTCTTCATATGATGCCAGTCCGACACGACCGGGGAGAAATGCTCTGTGGACACTCAGGTAACGTAGGTGTAACACGGCAACCCCCTGACTTCGGACTGTTATTATAAACTGAAAAATCCTAATAGCTTTAGGTCCGTCCCGGACTAGAATACGGGTCCTCTCGTTCTTTGACCTAACCTGAGACCGCTAGACTACGGGCAGAGTTAAAAAGGGACACGTGTTGCCGTCCTTTACATCGTAAATCGTAGGACACGTGAAGACGCATTCGGTGTAGCAATCACGTACGCTCTTTTTATATCTATGTGGCCAGACGAGCCATCGGAGCACAGTAACAAGTATCGATGTACATAAAAATACGCATAATCGTTATGCACTAGTGTTCCTCCTCTTCTACGTTAGTCCTGCAGAATACACCACGCGAAAGCATAGCTGGCACCCGGCGGTAACACGTGAGCGAGAGTCGGTTTGAAGCGGTACGACAGGCGAAGTACTGGAATGATACCTACCTTCAGTATAATGTGTAGATATTACTTTATAAAATGTGTTATACTTGTCATCATAATAAGCATCGCTATTCGTTCTCTGGCGAGTTTCGTAGCGAAACATTTTCAATGAACGATCAAACGGCCAATCGACCGCCAGCTGCACCTGTGAGATTACAATTCTGTTTACCAAATTTTAGCAATCTTAGTAATATCCAACATGCTACAGAACCTGCCGACACAAGATATCCGCACTTTCCAATGATATGTAAAACCTCATTATATCAACACGTCACAGTATAAATGCTACGAGTATATATATATGGGCAAAGCAAACTAGAAGATACAATAGTCTTCGCTAGTCCGATGAACTGTAGGGAGCAATAGCGCCGCCAACCTTTGCTCAATCACCCCATTGTAGGATCTCAATCACCCTATTGTAGGGCGAAGGCTACCTTTGCTCAATCACCCTATTGTAGGATCAGAAAATCTCACAAACACAAAAAGTAAATAATACATCACACGATAACTGCACATGAATTTAAAGGGGGTAGTACCGTTACCCGCCTTTGGAATGCCTACCTATCTTGGCCCCTATCCCGGATCACGATAGTTCGGGCTTAACTTTAGCGCCGATATAATGTGAATAGAGAAGGGAAGCCAGTCCAAAACGCGGCCGTCTATGACGGCTAGTGTCCTTCGCTTTCTGTCTCCTGTTTGTCATTCATGGTTAGTTGCCGTCACATAACTAGCTATGATATCCATTTTTTATCTATATTATATCTATGGGCTTTAGTCGGCTCAAGGCCGACATCGACGTCATGCTCCGTGTCGAGGCCGGCTCAATTCAGCTGTAACTTGTGAGGAACTGCGACCAATTACTTTTATATTTTATATAGAATAGGGGGGCAGACGAGCAATCGGAGCCTTGGACGCCGATGAACATCCACTCAATTACTATGCCGATGCCAACCAATGGGCCTTAATTCCTTGATCATAAAACCCGTAATTCAACCAAAAATGTAAGGAAAAAAGATTGCCACTTGATATAGATCAGACGCGGTACGTGCCACAGCTAGTATTTTTATGAATAAAAAATAACGGATATGCGAAGACGTTATTTCCTAGTACTAGAATTCAATTTCGAACATATAAGTATCAGGCGCCGCACGAACTAGGAAATGTTACAGATATATATATATATATATATATATATATATATATATACAAGAAAACATCGCAACTTTAAAAATGCAACTACGGTCTGTTACAACAATGATATAATATATCTAGATAACGATTTTATAGCGTTTTTAGCGGAAACTTATTAGCGTTTTACCACTAGGTAAAAGCGCTGTAAAATCGTTAAAAGACTTCGTAATCTTTTCTGTACTAGCTTCCATAATAAGAGCTTTCAGGTTATTGAACCAGTAATTATACTAATGTTTAACTCCCGTTTTAGTAAAATCACTGGTTCAATAGCAGTAATTATACTAAAACAGGAGTTAAACATTATTTACCAAGGGGTGTCCTTGGTTCTACCCACGTAAAGTCTCAACACTACCATTCATTTTCTCGAAAAGGAAAATTATGGTAAGTTTTTTTTTTGTTGACGCGGTTAAACGCATTTACGCGCCTTCACTGGCGCTGAATTTCCAAAGAGCGGCACCTCCTCCTGCACTTTACTTCCCACTTCTTATAGGAGAGCCGCCACATCCTCGGTTCAATTGGCTTCGCCCAAGGTATCTCGGACCACCCCAGGCTACTGAGCCCCACCGCCACGACAAGGCTTGAACCATGGCGGGGAAGGTTGAAGCTGAACCAAATCCGTATAGTAGTTTCACTGTGAAATAGACCCCAACCATACATCCAAACAAATTTTCATTTTATTAGTAATACTTGCATATTTATTAACTGTTCTAAATTATTATATCTCAAGCACCTAGTAACGAGTAAAATTATCAACGAAGTTCTTACTTAAGCGGGCTGAAAGTCAATTTTAATAATTACCTAAATTCACCTTACCCTGCAAAACTGGCGAATGGTTTTGATAAACTCGAGCTCTTATTAGATTTGAATATGAAACGATGTCTGCAAGTTATACCTCGTGATACAGTTATATTAATTGTTTTGACATGTTTGTTTTTTATTTTCCTGGCTGGATAACATTTTATAAATCGATAGCGCTAGCTGCACGAAAAGTTATCTTAGACCTCATCGTAACTTTACGAGTTATAGTAATGCTACGAACGGGCGGTGCCCGCGAGCGAGTGAACGTAACAAGTCGTCTCTTTCACTCTATCGGGCGATTCGTTGACAGATTAATTCGACAAACAAGCAATCGGAGACTTTGACGAATAAAACTACGCGCATAGACATCGGCACAATTGTTATGCAGATCCGTTCTTCCTTTTCTCTTCCCTTCCTCTTCATTATAATCATCGTAATCAGCCCTTATCGGTCCACTGCTGGACATAGGCCTCTTTCAATGAACGTAGAGACGACTGATCTCCTGCAACTCATATCCATTCTACTACTGCACGGAGATCGTCCCATCGGCATACTAATCCCGCATTCCTAAATGCGGTCTCCACTCCAGAACATTACTGGCCCATCTGGCATCACTTCTTCTCAGTGTGTGGCCAGTCCATTGCCACTCCAGCGAGCTTATTCTCAGCGAGATATTGGATACTTCAGTTCTCCAGAAGTATTATCTATCACATATGATTATTACCTCAATAATATGTTAATCTATTTTTTAATAATATATCGACGTCCCTAAACAGCCAAAAGCCGCGACGTAAATGTAAAATAATAATACCCTTTGAGAACTCTTTACAAGACGTTAAAGAAAGGAGCGAAACTTTTCGAAGTTGGTCTCCGTGTCACAAGTTTTATAATGGAATTTGCGTAACTTTTACCTTCAGATATTGAGGTCTAGACGTGTCTTGGACTGGACTTAGATCCTGACTTTTCTTTAAAACTCCGAAGTTTTATTTAAGTCTAAACGTAAAGTTGGAGTAAGTATAAATTGTTATTGACACAATATCATATATAATATTTTATGAAATATTTCCTTTAAACGTGTAATATGGATATTATGTGATTTTGCCATTAGCTCGACCTACGAAGGTAGGACTCTGGAGTCGGGCACGTAGTGTATACTTGTGGAGTGATGTGATTGTGTCGGTAGTACCGTCCGATTGCTCGTAAATCCCCTACGAAAAGAGCGTGTGTACAATTCACACACAGTAGAAGTAAAACTTTCAAAAAGTGACCTGCGAGAAGTATAGAGTTACTAAAAAGTAAATAAAAAGATATATTTTAAAGTACATTTGGAATAGCGTAGGTAAGGAACTATGCCCAAGAAAAATGTCACGATAATTCACATTTTTAATCGTAATAAAAATAATAAAAACCCAATACAAATAATAGTGCTCCCCGGTGGTTAGATTATATTTTAATGTCCTTATTATGTTATTATCAGAAATCCGTCACGCCAATGGGGATGAAGCAGGGACGGTAGAAATGTACGATCATACATACGCTTGCCCCCCTCAGAATGAACAGCCCTCGCAATGATTTTCAAGCGTAAGGAGTAGTGGCATGCGTGGTGCGCGACATCCGCCTATGTAATGGAATTGGGCCGGCACGACCGAGGAAGTACCTCTCGCTAATATGATACTGCCGTAAAGAGACATTTACAGTGTAGCATTTCGTGCGGTTTGTGAGTAGCCGGTGGCCCATTGGTGATGGAGGCGAAAAGGAAGGCAACGCATCGGCATAATTATGTTGATGTTCATTGGCGTCATTGAGAGGCTCCGATTGCTCGCTTGTCCCCCTATACAATAAAAAAGACTTGAGTCAGAACGCAGTCGAATATAACCCACTTAAAGTGTATAATATTCCTAAACTTAAGTCCCAATTCGTACGCCTTACATGTATCGTCTAAGGATATTCGCAACATGTATCTGAGCTCGCTAATCTATGTCAGTGTTGTGCGGTATATCAATCTCCGCTACACGGCGGTTACTGCTCAGGAAGCGCTCACTTGTCAAACGCAAACACACACATTCACAAACACACACACACACACACACACATACACACGAGGCGCCCTGAACTCTATCTGCATAACATGCTTCACGGAATAGATGGACTCGCAATAAATTGTTTCTGTGAGTTTATTATACATTTCTTTGTTTTTCTAGTGTACATTAAGTATTAGTCTTGTATTGTAAATTGTAAATTAGACTACCGATGATCATAGGCATCATATAATGGGCCAATGGCTATTCAAAAAACGAGACAGTCACTTTACGGTGGTGTGATGTGAGCGAAAGCTCCCCGCGGTCGTACCGGACCAATCCGGCTGCAGTGCAGCATGGCACTACCTCTTCCTAAAATGTTGTTGTTAAATTGAGCATTTCGAATACATTCAAATGTTTATTTAAGTTTTTTTTATAGATGGCAAAGGAGTATTCAGAGCTTCTGTACGATTACCGATACCCACGAACATCCACATAATTACTATGCCGGAGCCTCCTTCCCCCCCCCCCAGTAGGCCACCGGCTACTCACAAACTGCACGAAACGCGACACCGAAAATGTCACTTTCCGGTGGTATTACGTGAGCGAGAGGTCCCCCGGGCGTGACGGCCCAATTCCGTTGCATAGGAAGAGGTAGTGTGATGGATCATGCATGGCACTATCTCCTCCTATGCAGCATGGCACTACCTCTGTCTAATATTATTATGGCTACATTACAGCTAAATAAGTTTTGAGCTGTCGCCGGGGCAGGATGTGAAAAGTTCCGGACTCTCGGAGTCATAGTTTGGGTTCCGAGCACGCCGGTCGACGATCGATGCCGTCAAGCGCCTGCGGGCGGTGACGGGTGAGGCGGAACACAGGGGAGAGTTGGTGGTCGCGGTGTCGTTGGACATCGCGAACGATTTCAACAGTCTCCCGCACAGCGTGATACGGGAGGCATTGGCCCTCTTTAAGGTGCCTCCCAATCTCCTGAGGCTGTTGGAGGCGTATCTCGCCGGTCGCAGAGTTGCTCTCGAGAACCGGTCGGGATCCGGATCATCTCACTGCGAGAAAAGAGGCCCATCTGCGCTCTGCGTTAATATAGAGGTGGAGGAAGGACCTGGCGCGGCAGCCGTACGGTAAAGAGATACTTGCACCCGGTCCACGAGC
>JAFELO010000072.1:384413-408616 GCA_017140195.1 Eumaeus atala
ATATATATATATATATATATATATATAACTATTACTATATACATATATATTACCATATACGAAAAAGAACCGTTACATATTTGTAACATCCTATACGATGTGGTTAGTTAATTTTCATTTCGAATGTATATATCAAATAACCTGTGGTTTACCGCAGCACTTCCGCTTGGACTTTAGAATTGTAGAAAATAATTATTGCGAACACCTTAGAATGTAAAATGCCATTTTAAAAAGTAGTTTCCTTACGTATTAATGAGACACAAACAAACAATTATACAACAAATACATACAAATAATTCTTAGAAACGAACACGAGTCTGAAGTATAAGGCACCAAGAGGCATGTGGCATACGATAAAGCGCTATCACGATTGGCCAGTTACTATTTCACTAACATTTTCCATAAGGTGCGCTTTATCGTCCACATATAAGTGTAAAACTTCAATTAAACCAACAGTAAATAAAAATAAAACACTTCTTTTTAAAAAGAAATAACTTTGTTAACTTTATAAAAAAACTAATCATGTTTGTACCTACGTATATGTGGAAAGTGTGTACTAAAAGTGGAAATATGTAGACACCGCTTGGAAACGTTTGCAAGTAAGACACTAAATAGTAAAAAAAATAATTATATCGAACACAATTAAAATTTTAAGTATAATTCTATATTTGAAATTGTGTTATTGGTTGTTACCATATCTTGTATCGCTCAGTTTCAGAACATACAATATAAGAATAGTATAAATGGAACAAGCTCCGCTAATACATTGTCTGTGAATAGAAGTTTTAAATCGTTTGTTTCGGAGTTCACCACATACAAATAGCAAAGTTTGCCTGCGTTGTATGATGTACATAGCTAACTAGTGAACAATAGCAGTCTTGGAACAATAGAACTGAGAGAAACAGAAATAGGAAAACTTACAATGAACTGAAATAAAAAGTTTTTATGTATCCAGTTGTCACACACTTCTGGGAATTATTTTAACAAACTATCAGTCAGATCACCTGATGGTACAGATACCCGCAAAATTAAAAATTTTAATTTAGGGTTATTGCTTTCTTTACGATAATTTAGGTACCACGACGTGGCTTGTCCCTTAATGGTAAATTCAGCAAGCATACTGGAATACTTCTGTGTATATTCTCGAAATCACAAACATGTGAAAATTTTTACCCATCAGCCGGCAGAAACGCTAATGCTATGTTATCTTTTTAAATTTGGTGAACCTATAAAAATAAAGCCAGATTTTATATAAATTAAAAGCCTCTGAAACTCAAACGGTAATGCTGAATACAATTGTCATTTCATAAGTCTAGAGATTCACTATGACTACCGATTAGGAATCTATAGGAAAGGCGTGAATAAAGACACTAATATCATAGCAGCTATTCAATGGAGTTATATATGCGGACTATTGCTATAAAATAGTAAAATATTACCCTGACCCTTACACTCTACATATAACCGGTTCGCAAAGTCAAACAAAAAGTGTGTAACTGAAGAGCTGGCAACTATCTCTAGAGGAAAGTAAACACATCTAAGTGCTCGCGCCCCATTTCGCCTTATCCGAGCTCGTTGTCGTGTCGGCTGCTCTGTACACAGAAATATTTCAAATATCCTCGTACCGGTGGGAAATATTGCGATAAACCGCTCCATTTCGATGTCATTACATGTCCTGCTGGAAAACACCGTGACATAGAGTTGTAGATCACACGTGACTTTCATAATCATCAGCGATGAAATCGTAATTCAGATTAATTCAGTGCCTTCAAACAAAATGTAACATTGTAACAAAACATGACAAATTGCCTAGTTTAATGCCTCGGCAATACTATGATTATATGAACTGTGCCCTGCGACTTCACCCTCACATAATTTGAAAAAAAAAAGATACTGATATTAGCTTGTCGTAACAAAGAAAAATACCAAAAACACAAGTCTTCGGGGTTGGATTTTGCAAAATCCCGTTTTAGTAAGCACTCAGGTCCGAAAAAGAAGCACAATGCAAAACTTTTAGAGCTTGTAGTTGCTGAGATTTCGTGATGAGTGTGAGTGAATATGTAGCTTTTAGCTAAGTTTTTACCTATTTGTCTCGAAATTATATACTGTAAGTATACTGCAATCATTTGTATATAATAATTATTATTTTAATCTGCGATTAAAAATAAAATTTACATGCACAAATACTCGTGCATTCCCCAATCTATACTACCAGGAATATATCAAGCGCAGGACCATAACTGACTCGATGAATCCGAACTGCTAACAATATTATCTTGAAATATCTTAGATACATCTTTAATCGCAACCGGGCATCGAACTTACGACCTCGCGACCTTTTGCCAAACAGAGTATCCCTAGACTAACGAAGCAGTTTAACGCCCCCTGTCAGTAGGGTGGGTAGCACAATATACTGTTCACTCTACTCTATTAATCCTTGCCTCCAAGTCCAACCCTCGCGTTTATATGCAGCAAATTTATTCGTAACAGTTGTGTTTTAATTTGAACGTTCTCAGGGCTTCGCTGTTTACTTACTTCAAGCCTTAAAGATCAGAGATGTTGGGTAATTAGATGGAATATTCTCAATGACTTTTCTCTTTCTTATGTCTTCTTTTAATGCACGTGCCAATGGATCTTTACACAATAAAATGATTATTACAACGTCAAACGTGTAATGTTGACACTATTTCATGTAAAAGTTGGACAATGATGACGATGTCATGTTGAATCTTCGTTCCTTTCAGTCGATATTATTGCACGTGGAACGTCTTGTAGTAAATAACTATATATTCAATGGGATATTGTTTTCAAGGTATTTATGTAACCAGTACTTTAGACAGGAATAGGGATGGCAATAAATACCACAAATTATTGGATTGAGAGCATAGATGTTGGAACTTATATTATGAAGTCTATGATTGACACGAAACAACGTGCCAGTAATTAGAACTATATATATAACCCTACACTTTGTAAAAACGAAGCATTCAAAACATCTAAAAAAATATTTACTGGATATTTTAGGTATAAATGTTTATATCTCAACAGGAATTAAATTTACCGTTAAGGAATTGGTCGGTACTCATTCGAAACACACATGAACATAAAAAACACGTCCATAAGAGAACAAGGCTGAATCTTGTACTCGGGCAAGCAGCAGAGACGGTGTGATAACGGTCTCGATTAGGCGACTCAATTATATGACCAATATCAAATACATGAGAAGTTCAACGAATACGCTATTATATACCCTATTACATAAGAGAAAACGTCTAAATTCACTTGAGCGCTATTATATAACTTTATTTGCTACAACTAACGTAAACCAATCTCTTTAAGTTAGTTTGGAACATGTACAAGTTTAGTTTTAAGTATCCAAATCAAGATATAAGTTTTCATGCGGTTTTAAGCTGCTTAGTTATTTAAGTGTCGGATGGAGACATTTGCCAAAGAACCATCTGGCCTGGTAGCCCTTAGTGATGTATTTATTGAAATTTGCTAAACTAAATTGCTAAACTAAGCAACAAAAACAATCTACTGCTGAAAAACAATTGTGGAATGTGCTTCTCATTCATCCATCCTTGTAGTTTTATTTTTTTATAGCGTAAGTGGGCAAACGAGCAATCGAAGCCTTTTGATAACTACTGACGCCCATTGACGCCATTCGCATGATTGTTACACAGAAACCCGCCTATCACCCCTCCTCCAGTGGGCCACCGGCAAATCACGAACCTCACGAAACGTGGAAACGATGCTGTCACTTTACGCCAGTATCAGGTGAACGAGAGGTACTGCTGTTTTTATATTGCATAGAAGCATGTACTGTCATGCACCATGCATGGCGCTACCCAGTAAATACTGCTCAAAATAGTAAAAATAGATTGTGTCAATAGCAAAAATAAGAAGCGTTCAGGAGATTAGAGAATTCCGTTTCAGTTCTCTGGATGTCAAATTGTCGTAGACAATCTTATCTGCTCCAAAGCTAAAAATAGAAATAAGTTTATGTAATTACTATATTACATACTTTGTTTGCTTGATTTATAAAATATGTTTTTGATTCTTTTACGGTAGGATGTGGTTAACGTATCGCAATTGGGAAAAGTCCCGTATAAAACAATAGTAAAGAAGAAAAAAAACAATGCTATTATTACAATTATTATCATGGAACGTTTGGTGTTACATTACCTAATTAAAAAAAATGTTTGTAGGAAAATTATGCATGTGTGCGACCATTTATAACGCATTATCTCATTAGTGTTTCATGTTTCCACACTTTTATAGCAATCATTATTGTTACGGGCGCGCGAAGGGTGCGGCGGTGGAGTTGAAAGGGTTAGGGAACACCCAAATTTAAGAAAATTGTCTGTAAACACACACTTTATGTTTTAATATAATTTCACAAACATTTTTATTTCAAGACGAAACTCCTGAAATGAGCGCACGGCAGAAGATACTTCTGTCCACATTGTTGGATAACGAACATTTCAAATCACAAAATGTACTTTCCCGGCTCACGTCCGTCTCATACAGATGTAAAACAATAATATCACACGACCGGGGTGGTATCTCTTGCTCACATGATACTCACCGCCACATAGTGACAGCGGTGTTGTCGGGTTTCGTGCGGTCCGTGAGTTTCCGTTGGTCCATTGGAGGGGAGCAAGTAAAGAGCGCTAGACAACTGCGTAACAAGCAGAAGTTCAAAGTCTGTGCGCGGCGATAGTGCTCAAAAGACTCATTTGACCGCTTATATAATAAAAAAGGCGAAGGCAGGCACGTGGTCTGCCGGTAGAAGTGAAAACCTAAAACGGTATTTGTACCTACAGTTATTCAAGTTCCAAGGTTGTTATGTGTGAAAAATATGGTCAACGCGCATAAATAAGTTTTCACTTAAAAGACAGTAAATATTTTCCCTCTCTTTTTATTTCTGTCAGTGACAAACTGTCAAAGTAGGTGTAAATTAGTGGTATCTTACCCCTGAAAGGAAAAGTGGTTACAAAATTGTTACAAAAGTTGACGAGCGTCTGTTCATGAGTTGTTTGAGTCAACTTGTTATAAATTTTAACTATTCCGACATTTTTATAATATTTTAGTAAGCCTAACGCCTTCTTTTCAGTTTTTGCCTTAATATTTGTTTAAAGATTCAGATTGCATTCTGCCAAAGAAATTACTTACGAAAAAAAAAATAAAGGTTCCAACGAACGTTAATAGAACATTGTACAATCTTGGCAGCGGCGATACAGCTAATTGAAGGAACTTTGTATTGTACTCTTTTGTTATTCTTGGCATGAATTTGAATTGTAATAGAATATCTAGGCCATTAATAAATATCATGTGTACAATAAACGTAGCCTAGTTGGCTTACTTTGTATAATATTTCATAGTTTTTGTTTGCTTTTATTAGCTCAATATAGAATCGGGCTATAAATACCAAATGCCTTTAGCGAAGCACCGATAGGTTTTTATCTGTAACTGCATAAGGGACAATCGAGCAACTGAATTCTTTTTTGCGAGAGACTATCGGCACACAGCGACATGCGAAAAACAAGTTACTACTAAGATGCCTTACATACAAGTGTTATCTTCTTCACTTGGTCTCTTAATGGACAATCAGAATCTCACAAAAGGGCACGGCATCCGAGTAGTTAACTATCGCTGCACGCCTTTATTATGTGAGATGGTGGCCGTCTTTGGTTCTAATCTGGATATTCAGTGCAGGTATAACTTAAACTGTTAAACGTATTGCAAATACTGACTTTTGAAATACAATTTTCAAAAATATCGGCATCACATTTGGCATTTTCAAGCGGATACTGTACAATTGGATCTTACAATAACTGCATATCGTGTCAATACTAAGCAGTTACTTACCATCTTCAAATGACTACAAACTGGAAGATAGTTGCATTTTAGTCGCTTCGATTGTTCGTGGATATTTATTGTATATCAGGCAAATGTTGCACATCCCTACCAGCTATCACCCGTAAAATGGTACGCAAACTTACATTATATTATGCTATGCAAATATTTGTTCCTCATCACGTTTTCAAGTTCCGCTACCAAATGGTCAGCAATTGGGGCGATAAATTAGGCAATTTGCGGTCCCTACCCAACCGGCTGGCGTGTTCCGTTCCAGCATTCAGCCACTCTAATTAATTATCCACACGCTTTTCCATTGCGTACTACTTAATCAAGCATCAACATGTTAACAGTGTAGTCGGACCCCTGACTTGTGCTTAAACCTTGTATAATTGTTGAATATCCGAACATAAGAAAACATGGAAAATATTGATATATATTTTTATTTTTTAGTAAACTATTGCTAATATGCCATATAGCTAAAAGATGCCATATGGTTCAAAGATGATGGTATAGTATTCACAATTGAAAGAGATGTCGTAGTTGCTTCCGAATCTGCTGGACATGACCGAGAGCTACGGCTCGCTATAGTTGCTCACAAGCCTTTCCATTTTGTACCACTCAATCAAGAATAATATTGTTGTCAGTGTAGTTGGTTTCCGAACCCTGATTTATATTTCCATTTTCTTCATATACGGCGCGTTCGAGTCGGCTACGACAGTGCACACTTGCTATAAGGATATTATAATATGTGGTTAAAATTGGGCGACAATATTGCTAGCGACCAAGAGCTATAATAATGACGACAAAAAATTCTTAAAATCATTTTGTGTTAAACAAATTAATTGTTATGCAGAAGTGTTTGCTCTTTTTTCCTTCCTCCCTTCCAATGGGCTACCAGAAACTCTCAAATATCAAACGCAAATCTGTCACGCTGCAGCAGTATCTGTATTAGTGTGCCCACCATGGTGGTGCCTAAATGCGTTTCCCCGCGTCATCAAAATAATCTGTATTAGCATGAGCTACCTCTGTAGTGGCGCCACCTCAATTCAGCTACAGTGTAGTATAGCATTGCCTTTTACAAAGAGTTGTTGCTCTTATGTAAGAGTGTTATTATAAGAGTGTCGTGGCTCTGTATTCACCAAAATGGGTCTGCTCGAGTTGTGTTGAAGACCAAGATATTGATCATTTGGTATTGAATGTAATTAGCCGTCACTTCACTGCGGCCTCCAGCGTTTCTATCAGACTCGAGTCTAGATTGTTCATAGGACGGGGTACAGCCAGTTTTATGGACGTCAATGGTTCTTTTATGAAATTGACCTAATAGACAGTGAGAAAATTTTTTGTCAGTCGTTTTTTTGTGACAAATCTATATGTCAAAGGTTTTCAAATAACGATTCCATAGAAATTTCTTAAGGATTATCAGGAAACGTCTGAATTATATATATTAATACGTAAAAAAAATCCCATCCCTTTTTCAAAGAATTGCGCAAATTGAGGAGTTTTTAAGTTTGTTACAGTTGAAGACTATACGAAGAAGACGAGCAGAAAGATAATATTTACATTAGATATGCATTAAATTTTAAAGATAATATTCACATTAGATATGCATTATGATTTTAAAGATAATATTCACATTAGATATGCAAATTTTAAAGATAATATTTACATTAGATATGCATTAAATTTTAAAGATAATATTTACATTAGATATGCATTAAATTTTATTATTTCAATACTTACGTCACGTTCTATAATGAAGTGTCAACTGTCACTGTGTTGGACAATTCATATTATTTTTACGAAGAGGTTTCAATAATGTTTTATAATTGGGATCGAATCTCGATTTCTAATAATAAATATTTCATGTTTGGTCGCGTTGAGTAGGTGCTGTGCAAATTTTTGTCATCTATTAAAATGTTAATCAGTGAATTGACGTATGCAGTCAACAAAGCATCACGCTAATGCAAACCGGTCATCAATGTATTTAACATTAGTGCTCAAACATGACCCGTTTACTCATTTATGCATTCAATCATGCATATTTGATTTTAACGTTAGTAAATAAGCCTGTATTTTGTCGGTTTTGAAATTCACGAGAGATTTATTTATAACTGAAAATAATGGTTATAATTTGTCTTTATTTTTTTGAAATTTATGTACCTACGCTCAACAAACATTACCTTCTTTCCGACGCAATCGGGTCAAATTCAGATTGATTAAGTGTATTAAGCCTGTGAGCCCTAAGGGAAAGGCTTTGCAAAATGTCATCCATCCACAAATACGCATGTCGTATGTTACAGATCTCACCTAGTAGCGAAGGACGTTTGTAAAGTATATGTGATAACAGTATGATATCACATATATTTTATGACAGAGATAATAAGACTCTATGGCCATATTGACATGAAAATACTCTATTCAATAAAAAGCCTACAACCACCTAAATTAGGCTAAGTATACAAAGAACATCTATAATTAAAGCATCCATTTTTTCCCTATTCTATTATGACATCGTATCGAATAGTCATGTTCCCACGTACTATATTTCAGTAGCTTCTATACTAACTTTGGCCAAATGAAAACTTCTAGACTAAGGTAAAGAACTATATTGTTCTCAGGTCAGGGTTAATTCATTACTACCGTTTCACGGTAGTAATGAATTAACGATGTCCAAAAAGTGTTCTGTAAAATCCTATTTTGAATAAAACTTTTTCATTTTGATTTTTGATTTTATAGATAGATAGCCTTATTACAAAACCCAACTTTGGTATGTTTGTATCCAAATCGAATTAGGTGTAGGAAGCCCGTCATTAAACCTCAGCATTCGCGTAATCAAAAGGTAATTACCCTTAGACTCTCAAAGTAGCTTTAAATACAATCAATTTGTCAACAGCTCTAATAACCTCCAGCTAATGGGTAATGGAAGGGAATAGGAGCCGATAAATAAGAAAATTGGTGACCCCGCACGTGGTACAGGCAGGATTAATTACCACCACGTGCGCGGGACGGCGCCAATTTACTTGACCGAGTATACGAGACGGGAATTTTGATGGATTCCTATTACTTGTCGCTAATTTGGATCGTTAAATCCTTGTGTAATCAACGCGCTCGAGTTTCGGAATAAAAAACGGGGTAATTGTCGGGTGAGTGAAATGAAAAATTATGGAAAACGGGTAATTATTTTTTTAAATGGAAACTGGAAGTGGGGCAAATTGTGGTGGTGATTACGGAGGTGTAAATATCCACGGCACCTATACAGATGTGCCTTAATTTCATATCTGTCTATGCATATGTGTAAAAAGGGGCATGCAGCCTTAAAAAAACTTTAAAGACAAGGTTGTCTAAACCTCTTTCTTCTCTCTTTTGTTAGCTGTGAGATTCTTTCGTTACCTTTTCTGGTGGAGTACACAAACCTTGAGTTGTAGTAAACAGTAAATTTCTTCTATGTTCCGTAAATGATAACTCGTACTGGCAAAATAAATTACGCTCTTCAGCATGTCGGCAATAGCGTCTGACAGCCTCTGTATAACACCGTGTCCACCCGTGCCTACTTTTTTGCTTTACTTTGCTGGATAAAAAAAATAAAAAATTGAATAAGCTAATGAAATACTTTTCACGGTCAGCGTTTCCGAAGAACAAAATATCAAAAAAGAAAGTAAGTTCGATATTTTTAACTCTTTATAAAAGTAGTAAAGATGATACGGATAACAAATTATTACTGGTTTTTGTTACGTCGGAGATATTTTAGCATTTGCGGTGGCCCGATTTTATATATCGGTGTTGCCAGCAACCACATAAAACTAAATAAACAAGAATCAAAGAAAGTGAAATCAAATCCTAATAAACACGAAAATTTATAAGTGTGGATAGATATTCGTTACTCTTTCGCGTAAAAACTCATCAATGGATTGTAACGAAATTTAACATTAATATAGGTGGTATACCGGAATAACAGATATGCTATAGAAATAGTAAATCTTGCACGCGGGTTCGTCTGTAATCCACGATGACAAAGTCGCTGGTAATACCTAGAGCAAAAATATTAATATTTTAAAAGTATAGCATATTCCGAGAAATGGCTACTCTGCCATATGTAAACTTTATAAAGCATCATACTTTTAAAGATTCAAAATGAGTAAGTAATCAAATCCCAATAAATGTATAATGAAATCAGCGATGGCAAATCGTTTCTCAAATAAACAGCCATACGTAACGTAACGCTCTTGGCATTCGTTAGATCAAACAAAGTTGGTTTCGCAATATTCGCTGGGAAGCTTAGCACAAATTCGATTAACATCTAAAATATACATTTTATTTGGGGTTTGTTAATAATATATTTTGTAAATTGCATATCAACGATCCGTGTACTTTCTTTACATTATAATCGTGTCTGTAATCTAAAGTGTTGTATTTGTCTTCTAGCGTCTTACAGCACGACCGTGGAGGTACCTCTCGCTCACATGACTCCGCCGTAATATGACAGCCATAGTATCCCCTGTCGTGTGATTTGTGTATTTATTTTTCAGGTAAGTAAACTCTTCTACTGTCGTAGCAATGGTCCATACTTTGATTATTTAATATAATATATAAAAAATATTCGACTTTTTGTTCCTCCCATACAAAATGCCAATTACATATGTAAGGACCTTATGGTGGTAATTAGGGTAGAGGTGAAAAGGAGGGCAATCGCTATCAGCATAATAATTATGCTGGTATTCATGGGCGTGGGCAGTCTTAAAAATGGCCCGATAGTTCGTTTGTTCCTTTACACTATAAGGAAAAAAGCCAATATTAATGAAATTTTATTTGATGCCGGCGGAATATTACATACGTCACTATATTCTAATACGCACTGAGTAAATCGTTAAGCATCTTACTTCGCCCCTTATTAATAACGCACCAGACACTGTATAATCTCACCATAAAGTCACAGACTCATTATAGTATGACGTCCGGCTCGTGATCACGGCCGATACAACCCGATCGAAACGTCGAGCAAGGTATTTACAAGGACTTAGCCAGTACCCTGTAGTAAGTATTTTAAGTATCGCGTTAAAACCCGCAAGATAACTACAAAATGTGTAACAAACGTGAAAGTCTCAAACAATTAGTATGACGTTACAACTAATTGCGTTCTTTTACTTGCCACAAAGTTGAGTACATCAGGTCCATTTCTGGCGACAGTCTTTTTATGAGGCATAAATCGTAGACTACTAAGACGCTCTCAGCACTCCACCGTACCGCACTAACTCAAGAAAATCTCGGCCATTCTCTCTGGAGAACCGCCAAGACGTTTTTGGATCTCATTTTAAAACTACTCAATGAAATATAAGTTCCAAGTGTATGAGCACTCGTCTTGCACTGATTGAAATTAATTTTACAGGACGGTATTCAATAAACCGCTTTGTAGTGTTCGGGAAAATTTACTTCAACACACATTTCCAATGCATGGAAAATGTACGTAAAGAAATAAATACAGGCGGTAATGTTTTCTTTTACAACAAACACCAATACAATATAATGATAATCTGGTTATCATTGTACCTTTATACAATATAATGATATAAAGGTACAATGATAACCAGATCGGTACCCAAAGAACACGCAATTAAAAATACATACACTCAAGGTGGATAGCTAATAGCTAATTAACAAAGCAGAAAAAATGTATATTGCGCTTTATAGACCACACAATGGGAATGGGCTGGTCACACACTAAGAAGAACAGATGGCAGATGAGCCAGTGAAACGAAGTTTTGGTCGACTGTTCATCACTAAACCTTAGCTAGGTTTAGTGACGTCCCCACCATGGGTTCAAGCCTTGTCGTGGCGGTGGGGCTTAGTAGCCTGGGGTGAACCCAGGTGAAGCCAATTGAACCGAGGGGGATCTTTGCACCCCTCTTATAGAAAAGGGGGCTAAAGATCAGGAGGAGGAAGCGCTCTCATTGCCCCTCTTATAAGAAGAGGGGACCAAAGAGCAACAGGAGGAGCCTTTTGCGCTCGGGGCAAAGGGCGAGGATGGGAACCTCACCCCATCGCACTGTCCCAAAGTCCCTGTAGTGTGGGGCAACTCCATCTGTGGTGATAGAGCCAGTCCCTTATGGGGCTGACTAGCCGTCGAGGGGCTCTGATTTGTTGTTCCAGGGCACCTCACCATAGTGGCACTGATGGCACTCGCGGTGGTTTTTTTGGTTACTCGGCACTATCAAGATATTGTGTGGTGTGATATCAAGATAGTGTCCAGTTGTGTGTGGGACCCGCGGCACTTGTGCGACTGGACCCCACCCAGGGCCAATATGCGTTTCCCCGCGTCAACAAAGGTTTAGTATCGTCAAGTGTTGGTCGATCTTGTAAAAAAATCCCGGTAGTCATTAAACATCATCATCATTCTGTTAGGTCCTTACATATGAAATTGGTGTTTTGTATGGAAGAAACAAAAAGTCGGATATTTTTAATATAATATATTCAGCATTCCGGAAGCCTCGTCAGATTCTCACGTCGCCTATACCGCAGAGCTTGAAGACAAAAGTCTTCAACCAATGCCTTCTCCCCGTGATGACCTGCGGGGCCGAAACATGGCCTCTTAATTTAGGACTGGTCCGCAAGATGGCGGTAGCTCAACGGGCTATTGAACGTGCTATGTTGGGCGTTTCTCTGTCCGACAGAATTCGTTAAGGAGACATAAGCCCGCTGAAGTGGCAATGGGCTGGTCACAATCTCAGAAGAACAGATGGCAGATGGGCCAGTAAGTTTCTGGAGTGGAGGCTGCGTTTAGGAAAAAGAAGTGCTTGCCGACCGTTCAATAGGTGAGAAGACGATCTCCGTGCAGTAACCGGTCCGGGATGGACGCGAGTAACATGAGATTGGTCGTCTTGGCGTTCATTGAAAGAGGCCTATGTCCAGCAGTGGGCCGATAAGGGCTGAAAATGATAATGATAATAATATATTTACTTAATCAAAGTATGAACTATTGTTTTCTATACACTTTTGCTATCTCATAGATAGTTCATTGATCCCTTTACCAAAAAAAAAACCAGTGGGACGGGAATCAATAAAACCTTCGAAGGCGATTTGAACTGCCCCAACGGAGTTGAATCTTTTTCCCTAGCAAGAACTTATCCAAATTACGAAAATAATGGTAATCTGTTGGAGCAAAGTCCGGTGAGTACGGAGGATGTCTTACACTTCCCAATTGAAGCTCTTCTTATTTAGTAGCCGTATGTTGCGCAGTGTGTGGCCTAGCATTGTCGTGAAGCAGCAGTGGCGTGGAGCGATTGAGCAGCCTAAATTGTTCAGTCGCTAGCTTTTCCATCATGGTTTGCAATTACCGGCAATAGACAATAACCGTAGTGGTCTGGCCAGATTTGAGAAAACTGTAATGAACAATACCGGTAAATTACAAAAAGTATTTTTTTTGGGTTTAATTATTTCTTGGGGCAGGATTTGGCTGGCTGGCCTGAACCCAACCGTTGCACTGAGCGCTTCCAATTATCGTAAAGAATCCATTTTTCATCACAGGTAATGATTCGGTTTAAGATGCCTTCATTATTGTACGCGTTTAGTAATGTAACGCAGCAACCGACGCGAGTTTGCTAGTTTGCTTCAGTCAATTCGTCAGGTACAACTTTCAGGGTTCTCAATCTTCCCAATTTGCTTCAAATTAATTAAAACAGTTTCATCACTAACATCGCAGCCTGTAGCTAACTAGGACGTGGTTTGCGATGGATACGCTTCCTTCAACTCTTCATTATCAACTAGAGTCTGAGGCCGTCCAAGGGGCCTGTTCTGCAGGTCAAAATTTCCAGAACGAAAACGTTGGCGGCGAAAACGTACTGTGTTTTCTATTGCGACGCCACCGCTTCAGAGACACGGCGGGACTCATACTCGTAAATAATGCGATATTTTAAGTTTCCATTTTGTAAAATGAGTGATAAAGTGAGTGACGAAAAAGACAAAAGAAAAAAACCAATAAATGAGGGTCATCGATGCACAAATATATGAGTAAATAGCTGTAAAAAATTTGAATTTTGAATTCCTTACCAAAGAGGAGAAATTAGTTATAAAATTAATAGTTATATCGTTTCACATTTGGGAAAATCTAGTGCCATGACGCATAGGGGGAGGTAGTGCTATGCACGGCGCATGACACTACATCTTTCTTTGCAATGTAATTGGGACGGTACGACCGGGGAAGTACTTCTTGATCATTTGATGCAGGCGTAAAGTGGCAGCTTCACTTTCGCGTTTCGTGCGGTTTGTGCGTAGCCCGAGTCCCATTGTTACCAAGACTTGGCATCTGCGTAACAATCATGGGCATCGGTAGTCATCACAAAGCTCCTATTGTTCGTTTGCCCCTTTATGCTGTATAAAAAACATTATTTTAATAGGCTTTTAGACTCTGCAGCTCATGCCAATGGCTCCTACTCTCCGCTAGGTTTCTTTAGCTCTCGGTAAGTAATTTTTCTTTAAGCTGATCTGTGTGATTATGTATAGATTAAGTACTATCATTTAACATCTAATAACAAAATTGATTAGAATCTTCTTCTCCCTAGCCTTATCCCGTTTCCATATCAAATAATATCGGAGCTACCTAGTCCAGTGGATTTGACGAGTGCGTCAGTTTTTATCCAGAGCGACCGCCTTCTGACCTCCCCTACACCGAAGGGAAACCAATCCTAATCCTACATTAGGTTGAATTCGAACACTCGCATCCAGGTTTTTCACGATGTTTTCATTCACCGTAAGAGCAATCTAAATAAATGCACCTAAGTTAGAAGCACTAAATAAATGCACTTAAGTTAGAAGCACTCATTGGTCACACAAATGACTGTACTGAACCTGGACTGCCCGTGGGAAGCTGAACCGACCGAAGCGCGAACCACCAGAACACCGAAGGAATTTTTAGCCAAATTTACCAGAACCCATAAAACAATTTGATCCTTTAAAACGATAAATATGTCAGAATTGTTGTAATAAACAATGCTGTGTATCTATTTTGGTTGAATACGTTTGATACGTATCTATCATAATAATTGAAATGGTTTATCAGATTATTCTATCCAAATCACAGACAAGTGAACACATGTGCGCATCCCTAAATACGCGGATTCATAATTAATTATCATCGGCACTTTGCTTTCTATGTAGATTTGAAAAAAAAAATACTTATAAAGATTGTATCACATTATGCCAATAGAGTTGCTTTTTATAACATGATACGCAATTGAGCAGTTGGGTAAGTTAACCAAGTAGTATACAAAATGAAGTGCCGTCGTCTACAAGCATCAGTAAGATAAAACTTTTCATATTCGTTATCGGTTTACGAAAAATTATATTTATTTTATTCCTATCATTCAAATACTGCAATAGTACGTTTTTTTACTCAAAGGTGAAAAGGTGACATAAATACCATATTTTTGAATATTTCACTTCATTTGGAATTGGCTATGTATAAAATTATTGTGTGCCCTGTATCTGCAGAGGTACTTCAGAGTAGGCAGCGGATGGCATCCGCGGCGTTTTATGGGTATTGGGTAAATGCCCACATACCCAACAGATCCGGTGTCGGTGGCAGTGCGTTGACGCAATTCCCCGCGACTCCAAAAAATTAAATTGTTTAAAACTATTGAGGTTGGTCAACAGGTACTTGATAGAACACTCAAAAGTTACTACGTAATTTACCACAATTCAATTTGCATTCAAGTAATAGAAAATTCTCATGAAATAACTCTAAACCCTAAAATTCATTTACGCGTTGTTGAAAAGTAACAATTAAAGAGTCATTACAAACAAAGCTTTCATGAAAAAGGAATTTCGACGGAAAAAAAGCTCATTTGATGGCATTTGCTTAATGAGCCGTTTTTATTTTACTGTCACACTCGGAGCTATTAAACAAAACCTTTGAATAACAAATGACATAACGTATTAATGTTTTGTGGCTAAAGAAGCATTTGTTTCATTGTTGAGTAGGATCAATGTCATCAGTAGGCTTTATCTGTTCATGATGCAGTACAGTGTACAGTTGGCGCAGTGGTAACCTAGACCAGATTTCGCGCAAGGTGAGCCAGAGGTCACAGATATGAATCCTGTCTGGATCTTAGATATTTTCATAGATATAAAAATACTGAATTTATAGAAAATTTACTAAAATCTAGCACCACCACATTCGCCTATCTTGGCAGAATAACAGACCATGATTATCGCCGTAATAGGAATGGAACTTTCGCTGCCATAACTAATTAAACTTATGCAGGGCAGCGATGTAGCTTGGGACACTGCTGATCGTTTTGCACGATACATCATCAGGATAGAGAGAGAGCCTTCGGAATCTACTATCTAAGGAAGAGTCACATGGTGACGATGTGGGGAAGTCGTACCTGCTCTTGAATTAGTTATTGGTGTGCTGTGTACTCCAGCGCATCATAGCCTAGTTTAGGAATCAATCCTCCGCGTTGTAACCCTAGGAGCCCCTGCTGGCGTGGAAATATATTTTATTTGACTTCCACTGATAGTTTAGCAGGGGCACAGTTTAGTGCATATCGGGACCGATTCTTTGTTCAAGTTTACATAACCCTCAGGATCTTACTACCTGGGGCCATGCGTAATTGCATTCCCTAGATCTAAAAAAGGAAAAGAAGGTGGTATAGTAAGTTCGGAGATCATTATAACTATATTGTATATATACCGCAACAAATGTGTTCTCCCCGTGATGACCTACGGGGCCGAAACATGGCCTCTTAATTTAGGACTGGTCCGCAAGTTGGCGGTAGCTCAACGGGCTATTGAACGTGCTATGTTGGGTGTTTCTCTGTCCGACAGAATTCGTAACGAAGTCATAAGGCAGAAAACTAAACTAGCCGATATCATGCGACGAATAGGCTTGCTGAAGTGGCAATGGGCTGGTCACACACACAGACGGACAGATGGCAGATGGACCAATAAGATTCTGGACTGGAGGCCGCGTTTAGGAAAACGAAGAGTTGGTCCACTGGTCCGGGATGGATGCGAGTAGCAGGAGATCGGTCGTCTTGGTTCATTGAGAGAGGCCTGCGTCCAGCAGTGGACCAATAAGTGATGATGATGATAATAATAATGATACACACTGTACTATATTAGTTTTCCTAGCCATCTACAACACAAATTCATTTCTTATCTAATTTATGCATTTCTATTCCCATAAAATGTGCACAGAAGAGACAATGTGTTGTTCTCTTGGCCCCATGGCTCGTTTACGTAAGAAAACAATTAAAAGGTTTTGAGCGCTGTAGTCTTCTTCATCCGTAATAAGTTTTCTCGGCAAACAATGGAGCGTGCTATGCTCAGTGTTATATTCGTTCAAGAAATACTTAGAATAAATAACAAGTAGATATATAAAACAGACCGCCTAACTATTGCAATGTCATTCATCTTTTCTCTTTAATTCTCATAACATTACTATTTCACGGTGTTAAATAACCAAGATACGTTCTTGAATCGTCAGCTCTATTATATTAAACACTATATTTTTAAGTTTTTTCTTATGAAATATTTCTAGTAACAATAATATACTGAAAAGTTAATCAAGTACCTATCTATTCGATGCAACAATACCTTTATGCTATACATCACAATGCCTGGGGCTATAACGCGTGCCAGTTAATACCCGGCTTTAAGCGTCGATATAAAATATATGTATAGAAAATAAAACAATAGACCAGAATATTATTATTTCCAGAATACAATTATATTGCGACTTTTGACATAAATTTTAGTTTGTATTTAGATGACATTTTTTAACTTAATGAAGATAAATATTGAGAGAAGGAAACAAATCGAGCGTTACAGTTGAGGTTAACTTCAGAGCAATGGAATAGCTCTATGGGTTTACCCGTGTGTAATGTGGTCCAACAGTGTAATCATGGTTTTGTATCGCATTCATAGAAGTTTTATATAACCCTAAATAAAACCATATACAAAGTGTCATTCTGATACAATATTACAAAAGACATTTGTATCTCTTTCTTATATTAAAATCAAATGCATATAAGTGTTTCACTCAAAAGATATTCAGTGGATTTGGTTAAAATTTGGCAAAGATATGGATTTCAATTAGAAATATCATAACAATACTACTTTTTCTTTACAGTCAACAGTGAATCGGAGTCAACAACTTAAACTTTTTTTCAAGAATTGCGCCTTCTTACTTTTCAGTAATTGTAGTTAAATAATTAAATAAACCGCCATAGAATCCGTAAAATTAGTTTTATAGTATAGACTCTTGGGTCAGTCCTCCCGCGACCATGGTTGCTGTAAAGCTTCTTAAACGTCAGGACAGTTATATAATTAATTAAACCGCGATAGAATCCGTAAAAATAGTTTTGTTGTATGGACTCGTCGGGTCAGTCCACCCGCCGCCATGGTTGCTGTAAAGCTTCAGAAAAGTCGGGCTAATTAAATTATTTAATAAACCGCGATAGAATTCGTAAAAGTAGTTTTATTGTAATGAGTAACATTCGCGTAAACTTAAGACATCAACATTATAATGCATTTATATGTCTATAGTTGGCTTCACCGTTATAATTACACAACCCTTATATTAAGAAGCCCCTCACCGTTTCACCCGCAACAACGTACTCCTATCTGTGGAGTATCGTAAAATTCATTGCTAGTGGGTGACTGATTCCTAAACATCTAAATCTACATCCAAACCTATCTAGGCTATTTTCAAATTTGTAAATGATATGATTTCTGAGATTTCGTTATTAATCAGTGAGTGGCCCTTCGCTTCTAAATATAGATATATGGAAGATTTTATAATACAAGAATACAGTATATTCCCCACCACTCGTATCCAACTAAGATTACATTAGTTCCTGCTATATTTTTTATATGAATCTAGGCTTATACATCGAAGCCACCACGATTGAGCCGAAGTGATTTTTGAAATGGCCACTCGGAGCGATCATCCTCCGCATTGACTGGCGGCCGTAGCATTTATCTTGTAAAATCTATCCGTTGCCCCACGAGACCCCATTGTGGTAGTATTTGATTACTACAGGTAATATCCGAAAATACGATCCTAACTTATAATCATTGCAGGTGTACGAAATGTATTTGATAGCTTTCAAATGAAGGTGTGTGGTTATTCTTAGAAAGCTAAAGAGAATACTTTTATTGATGTAGTGAAATAAAAAGAAACAGAATATCCGAATGCAATCTGTATTGTCTCACATTATCAGCTTATGTACCAGTTGTGAAACTTCCAAACTACTTCTCCGGGGCTACCTGGAACTCGCAACAGGCTAGAACGGAACCGCATGGCCCTCTACATTCCTACATACAACGATTTTATTTTATTTATTATGCCTATCATGGTATACCTTCTAAAATAAGGTATACCGAGAAAAGGATAAATAAAATTTAAAAGAAACGTCCATTAATCGCAAGAAGTAGGAAGATGTCACGTAAGATAGAGTCACTTTAATTAAAGACATTTTAATATATATATATATAAGCATCTGTTATAGTCAACGACTTGGCAATATCGAATAGTTTGGCGTACTCGCATAACCATGAAACCCCACATAACAAAAATCTTCTCCGTTTTGTGTGTTGATGTTTCGTAAGTTATTGTACAAATGTGAAGTAACTGGGGACATAGCTAACTAAAGCGTGTCCTCTTGGTTTCTTAAATTCCTAGCTTTATCCATTTTGATGTTACAAGAGGCTAAATGTGCAACGAATGGCTAGAAGGAATGTATGTATCATAGTTTTCTTGTAAAAAGTGTAGTGGCCGTGTTTTTAAAAGTGTTTTAATTTATTTGTCTGTTTGCTAGATGTAGCACCCCTAAATGTCACATGCCCCAGTTACTACCTTGGTACGCCCACTTCAGCCCAACTTGGCATTATTTATGCGGAAGCAATTATTATTTTTGTAACATTATTGTAAATGTTTTGGAAACGAAAAATAATCTTGTTAACAAGGAAGTTTTTGCGATATAGTCTTATAAAAAATAACAGATTTTGATGCCCAAAATAACATAACGATGTTGTTCATATTTGTTATGTTTTCATTGCCCTGTGGAAAATTAATTGACGCAACCAAATAACCGAAATTTGTGGTTCAAATTTATCGTTGTTATCAATTTTACAGTTTTTTTTGAATGAGCGGCGATAGCGAAACTTTTCACATCAGTAAAACATTTGTTACATAAAGACAGTTATTGCGACAGAAAATGATCGATCGGCGATCGTTTCAGTAACAGCCGCTGGGTTCGAAGATAAAATAAGTAACAAAGTAACAGACAATACTTTCGCCGTCCAGCAGTTCCAAGTATTTGCTTTTGTGTCTGTTTTACTTATAAACTTTCACAGGTATTCAATAGAAAATAACGACAAAAATATTTTATTAGGTAGTAATAGGTACTATAGTAGTTGTTATGTGTTTTTTAAAATAAAGGATTGAGAGTTTTGGCAATGCAGTAGATCTTCCGACGTCACCACCACATAGTCGAATATACAAGTAGGTGAATAAAATTCAATGCTACGGTAAAAAACTACAACAAACAGGCTTGCAGTTAAGAATAGTTTACGTAAAAGTACGGTCTTATATGAAAATAAATATATAGAAACACTCAAATTGCTTCAATTTTGTTGAAAATTTGCTCGCCTTAGCTCTCTCGCTTCTCACAAATTGATCGCAACATATCAATGTCGACTCGTGACTTTTTTATACATCTGGTAATAACTTCGGTAACAACTTCATTAAATAAATGGTACTCTTGATGTTCGCAGTATAACAAATGACCAAAATGTCGGCGGGATATACATCATCCATATGCAAAGTGGAACCTAAAATGCTAATCCATCGACGCAACGTCCGCGTTCGGACGGTAAAATCCACTTAGGTCGCCGATATATAATGAACAAGCATTGCTCACACCACTGACGGTACTAAGGCGTATAATTTGGAGGGGATTTGTATAAAATTTGTATTCAGTGCATATAACGAAGAAATAGAATTAAATATTGGCTTCCTAGAACTGCAGAAATATTAATTAGAGTAAAGAACAAAGTAATAGTCGGCCACTGCTAGTCAGTTATTACACTATATTAAACGACATAATCAGTAATATGAAGAATTTTTGACTGATCCAACTTCAAAAAAGGAATAGGTTTACAATTCGACCTGTATATTTTTGGTATATACCTGGGCAATAATTGTGGACAGATTTTTAAAATTATTTTTATGTTAGAAAGAGAATACTTCCGAATTATATTTTGTATGCCATTGGGACCACCCCAATGGTCGGACAATGCAATCTTGGAGAAATCAAGCGCAATCCTCACATTTCATATACAATTTCGTAAGCTTTTAAATGTTATTTGAACATTCACATCAGATTTAGAGCACATGTGGTTTTAAAAAATAACCTTGACATAGTAAATGTTTCTCCTTGTGATTAAATTTTCAACTTTTCAGTGCATCGTTTGTTGCATTGTTATATTTGAAGTCTGCTTGATTTTTTATTAAAATTTAATTTATTGAATTTGTGATACCCTCTGGTAGTCGCATGAAATTTGTTAATGTACAAATTTCTCCTTGTGATAAAAGTATTTTAAACTTACTCAGGATTCAGGAATTGTAAGGGGTAGTGCCAATGCTTTACTGTAGTGGTATATTAAGTTCACTTAATATTACCAGCGTAAAGTTACGATTATGCTGTCGTGTTTTGTGCAGTATCCTATAGGACCCCATATAACCCCCAACATCAGATTCATAATATATATGTTATGAATCTGATATTGGTGGTCATGTCAATTACGAGCTAGTGAGTTTTGTAGTATTCTATTGGCGATGGTAAACACTGGTGGTTTTCTCCCTTTTTCTTCATTTACGCGCCTTCACTGGCCCTGGGTGGGGTCCAGTTGTGTGTGGGGCTCGCGGCACATCATAGTGCCAAATACCCACAAAAAGTGTATTTTGGTGCGAATGCCATCAGTGCCGGTTTTGTTGAGGTGCCCCGGAACAAGAACTCATCTGGGCACCTCGACGGTGTGTGATTATCCTGAAGTGTCGTTATGTAAAGTAATAACTACACGACGCTACAGGGTTACCGATTTGTCACTAACCATAATTACGGTCTCGCGTCTTGGGAATTACGATTACTGAGGATGAATGATGTGAAAACATTACCGTGAGGTAGTAGAGTAGATTAGGTACGGGGCTTGCTTAAAGTATTATAAGTTATAATGTAGGTCCTGTGCGGGTTCTGTAGCAACTATAATAAGGTTAAATCGTAGGTTATATTTCAGAATAGATGTACTAATAATATAATGCTGCAGAATTTTTTGCTTGAACGCGCTAATAATAGGAACTGCTGACCCGAATCGAACAATTATTTTTGTTTTGCGTAGTCCATTCCTCGAGGAAGCATAACGCTTCGATTAATATGTCCAGAGTTACGCACGTGAATCTGCTGAGCGATGCCATAAATATATAATTTTATAGCCGGTTCCAAACTTCTAAATATCAAACTGTAGCAGTGCACACCAAAACAAAATTTTATTCAATATATAGCGATCGAAATAAAATACTACTTTATTTAGCTTTTACTGTTCTATAAAATAACATGAATGTTAATCTCGAATAATAAAGGTTATGATAAGTACCCCACCATGGTTCAAGCCTTGTCGTGGCGGTGGGGCTCAGTAGCCTGGGGTGATCAGAGACACCTTGGGCGAAGACAATTGAACGGAGGAGGTGGCGGCTCTTAGTACCTCTCCTATAAGAAGAGGGGACTAAAGAGCAGGAGGATATGCCGCTCTTTGTACCCCTCTTATAAGAGGAGGTGACAAAAGAGCAGAAATTGGCGGTGCTTTCGCGCACGGGGCAAGAGGCGAGGATGGGAACCTCACTGCATTGTACAGTCCCAAAGTCGGTGGGGTTGTCATGTGGCGCGGGACAACCCCATCTATGGAGGTTGTATCGGTCCCTTCGGAGGCTGACTTGCTGTCGAGGTGTCATGATGATCTGCTGTTCCGGGGCACCTCAACAAAGGCGGCACTGGTGGCACTTGCGGTGGTTTCTGTGGGTATTCGGCATTATATAATATGCCGCGAGCCCCACACACCACTGGACACCACACAAGGCCAGTGAAAGTGCGTAAATGCGTTTCCCCGTGTCAATAAAATAAAACGTTAAGATAAGTTTTAAGTGTCGAACGTTGTGTTATTAAGAAATCCTTTACGTTGATGCGTTACCTAGTTTTACTCCCACCGGTGCTGAAGGGTGTGTTATTTTACAACCTAATTCTTATTCTTTTCCGTCATAAGACTAAAAGGAAGTACTAAAGTTTGACACATTCTCATGTATGTTACTTACCTTTATATGTAGAAAGGGTCATATTGTTGTGTCCCGATCCTGTAGCTTACATTCGTCGTCAGATATGTTCCCTTAATATAATTTTGGTTTATATTATTTAAGATTTTAATAGTTCTATAAGACCATTGTGTAGGAAAAAAAGTAGAATTAGAGGACTACTGGTCAGAATAGACTAGAGGCCTTCAGTAAAAGGGTAACGCCATGCTAAATTCTAGCCGAATTGATCCGACACCGCTGGGGAGTACCTCTCGCTCACGTGATACCGTTCAGTGACAGCTATGCTTTTGCATTCCGTGCGGTTTGTGATTGTCAGGTGGCCCATTGGAGGGGATAAATTAAGGAAGCCAACGCATCTGCATTAGAATAGTGCGGTGGAACGCGAGGGGCGTCTCGAATAGACGGGCGTTGTTGACTCAACTCCTGTGCGCACAGGAGGCCGACATAGCCTTGATCAGCGAGACCCACTTGAGACCCGGACAGAGATTCTTCATCGCCAGTTACATGTCGTACAGACACGACGATCCCAACGACCGAGCGAAGAGAGGAGTGATGGTGTTGGTCAAAAGAAACATCATACACCAGCCATTCCCAGTCCAACAATCGTTCCAAGCGATAGGCGTGGAGATAATGGCGGGCCAGACCTTTCGCAGCCTACAAGGCTCCGGGTGACGTCGCCGACATCCACCGGCTCCTCTCAGAAGAGCCTACTGTGAATGCTGGCGACCTCAACTGCAAGAGCCCGTCTTGGAACTCTCGTCTCACGAACGCGAACGGAAGGAGACTCCTCGCGGACGCAGACGAGACGGACTACACGGTCCACGGCCCCACGGAACCGACCTACTATCCGGATCAACAAGCGTTCCAGCCAGACGTACTGGACGTGGCCATCACCAAGAACCTAGAGGGCCACTTCGCACTAGAAGTGTTGGAGGAACACCTCGGTTCTGACCACATGCCAGTGCTGGCGGAATTGCACACC
>JAFELO010000072.1:409021-429355 GCA_017140195.1 Eumaeus atala
GTCCATAGGGCCATCACAGGAGTGGATCCATACACGTTTCCCAGTTCGCTCTGGGACCTGAGAGAGTGCCCCGACAAATGGATAGACCCCGATCGTACAAAGATTCCAATAGCCCAGGCACATAAACATATGTGCATACGCACTCAGAGGTCAACATGACCTCGCATTAACCACAGCCTCGTATTGACGAGGCTCGAACAACACATTTCCATTAGGGTGCTAAGCTCCGGTCTGGACCCCCCTCGACCCGGCAACGGGAAGAGTGCGAATACGTACTGAGAGAGAATAGTGCGGATGTCTATAGGTGTCGGTAGTCGTCAAAAAGCTCAGATTACTCGCCTGTTCGTTGTATATTATGCTAAAATGAACTAGAGTATATACTCTAATCTTTGTTTTCCTTCTCTTTCAGCTATGCGAGATTCGCTGATCAACTTATTACTTACACGTGAAGGACATACAATTTTCATAGTTGCTCGCAGGCAATCGATCAATAATTTTTTTCTACCATCATGGCAAGGCAACTGAAATGTGCGGTGTTGTGATTGCCACTTAAAAAATTAAAACGATGCAACGTTTTAATTGTTAAGCTAGTTAGAAATACCATAAGTAGATTTGAAGTTCTAGCAGTTACAGAAAATAACAGCTCAACATTTTCAATTCGCAGGGTAAAAGTGCTGATGTGGATTTTGCATACGCATTGCCATCCTTGACCTCTCAATTGAAATGAAAAGTTCATTTTAAACGTCATCAATTAAATACAGTTTAACCATCGACGTTATGTATTATAACGTCAATGAGTTTAACCGTCTTGAGAAGAACCAAAAGATACAATAAAATTTACGATTATATATTATTATTTAACAAATTCGAATGATCTTTACTATATAGAAACATCCTGCAAAGACTATTACATAATGATATCCTATTCAACAATAACCTATTTTTTTAAATTTATTAATGAAAATTTCTCGACGCTTTCTTGGATCCTATTGTAGAGGCGTAATTATTACATTGCCCCCGAAAAGAAAAATGAACTACTACTACGACTTATCTATTCGATTTTATGGCGCCGGGAAAGTGCCTTCATGGACCGTTCAATTGACCCCGGGTAGGCCGAGCGGGTGCATCAGACTTGGCACATGGGTGTGCTACTGTTCCGGCTAAACATAATTACGAGCGGCTTCTGCCGTGGCGGAATATCCCGGATCTATCAGCGGCATAACACTACCTACTATTGTACACATTTCACATCATTAATAATAATAATGTCGTCCAAGCCGAATCTCGGCTACAGCGGCCATGTCTATTGAGAGAGCCATCTGCGCGGGACATATTACAGTACACTAGTGTTTGCGCAGACACAAGTTCATTCTCTACTCCTTCATTCTCCTATTCTGACGAAATGACAATCCGACACAACCGGGGAGAAATCAGTCGCGGCACCGACGGCTTAACTTGCTCTCCGAGGCACGGGGGTGTAATACCGCCAACTTCCTAACTCCGGACAATTATTAGAATTTCAATAATCCTAATAATACTTTTTGTATGAATGTATGTAACGACCCGGGATTCGAATCCGGGACCTCACATCTGTGGTTGAACATACATACCACTAGACCACGGGGCACAATTACATGACCTTAACCAGCTGCGTCTAAATAGGTATTTATATGAAGAAAAAAAAAGAGTTACGATTCCTTTATTCGCGATAATCCTCACGATCCCTTTAAAATGACCAAAGAATGTTTATGCAAATTTTGAACAAAAATAAGTATCTTCATTTTTAATGCACAAGAAAATGGCGTCTAAATTTACAGTATAGAAACAAGGTCGGAGTGGAACTTAAATTGTATTTTCAGGTAAGCTTTTAATGGGATATAAATTGGATTGCGCTGGATAGTTTAGCAATATAATTATCTATCACGCGCCAATGTTCACCGATAGCAGTCCATTAGCTACCTCCACTCATATCCATTACCATATAAAGAGACCGATCGTTACTTACCGAATACAATATGCCCCTATTAATTTATACAAAGGGTGTTGTACCGAGGATATAATTCATTTTTTTATTTGGAGTTTCTTCACCGCATTTGCTTATCTGTCCAATTAAGCCACACTTCTCTCTAGATAACTTGTTCCGACCGGTGCTATAGTAAATATCCAGACTCGATTCTGGCCACTTACGCCACTTTAAGACGTAGTAATCAAAAGGGTGATGTGGTTACGTACATACATTCGGCGCGGGAATAAGGCTGACATCTGAGGAAGACGTCAGCCAAGCAGTAAATATAAAGATAATTCATTTATAAGTAATATGACCACTATACAAGTTTTATCTATACAAAGTTATAAGTTAATAAGTTTTATCTATACAAAGTTATAAGTTACATCTTGTACTACACATGTTTTTTTTATTATTAGAAGCATTTATATTTAAAAGCAATTCACCAAAACTCTCCATAAAAAGTTAATTTGTTATAAATACATAATTTGTTAAATTAATTAAAACTAATAATAAAAATAGACTAAAAAGAACAATGTCAGTTTATATTTAAAGTATATGAGAATTTGTCTGCCAGGAATTCTAACTAAACCTTTCAGACTTATCACCGATACCGGTATCCGTTTGATTTGAAACGAATCCCTCTGTATCCATTTGTAATCAGTATATACCCATCGAGTACAGTAAAAGTTTCATCAAAATTATTCAGAAATGTTTTTATGTATTCTACTTTAAACAGGCACACTTGAAAATGTCTGTCGCTCATATATGGACACGAAGGGTCCGGCTGACCGTTACCTAACCTCTGATTGTCGTGCGAATATTTCGGGCAACGGTAGTCACTTACCAAAAGACTGATTATTTGCCTCCCTACGAAATAAAAAAAAAAACATACTGTATGTGGAGCTTCCCAAAGATTAATTGTTTGGGACTTAATTATATTGTTTTATATCTGAGATTTAATAGTAAGTCCCTTCTGGGCCCTGATTACACAAACGCATACATAGCTATTCAGTACTCGTTTAGCTGAGTATTTTTTCCTACGCGGGATTTTCAAATGAAACAAATTGTATTGGTTTATTTAACTAGTAGGCAGCCATCTCTGCACATACAAGCCTTGATTATTAGGTATATGAGAATGCACAAGTGTGTGCGTAGACACAAGTTGATTCCTTATTCTCTCATTCCCCTTTTCTGCGAACGATGGCATACCTCTATCTACCTAAATCGAGGTACGGTGGTGTAACACTATCTTTCAATTCCAGTGGTGGCGACCGTGCCCGTAGAGGATTTTGCAGCAACAAATGTTACATCTGCGCACATGGTAAACTTTAGTGTTTTAATAAATTATAAACGAAAATAAAATTGTAAAAAATTAAAAATAATTAAATATATATACTTCCATATTCACAGTGCTGTACTATGTAACTATAGGTAGGTATAATAATTGGAGCCGACTGCTCACCCTCCCCTCTCTAACGAGGGGAGCAACTCACGCGCGGCAGCTAAAGTTGACCTTGCGTTATAGTGGGGGGTAGAAGAGTTGATTGAGAAATCATGAAACGTCCCCCCTTTCACCACGGACCGGTACGGAGGGCTGATTTAAGCTCGTCAGCAAATCGCATAGTGTACCGGAATTATCTCCTATGACTGCATTAGCATCGTCGTTCAGACTGCATGGAGCCGGACGTGTGTACCGTTGCCTGTCATTATGTTCTACAGCAATTATGTAGGATTCTGATGGTAAACGAATTTCTACCGGTCGAGTAGTTTCGGAGCCTTTTCAATGCAAATAATATAGAACTTTTTCCTCCTTAAAACATTAGTATAGATAAAACGGGATCAGCTAGCATGAATAACACATTTACATAGCAGTTAGTAGTTAATAATAAATGTGATTTGTGTTACTCACCTACCAATTCCTTCATACTTGCAATGAAAACAGTCATGATGTACCTATTACGCATTACTTTTATATCACTAAATATTTTATTGAATACTCAGACGTCGAGAGTATTTATGGAAATAACATTCAGGGAAATATTTTTAATAACACAGATATTAAATGTGTAAAAGATTTTTTCTAAATGAATGCTTTTCAAACATGTTTCTTGTAACATTTTTTTATAACTACAAAAGGAAATAAATTATATTCTTCCAATCTCCTATCTTGAAATGGTTTTACAAAGGCACTAGGAATGTTCTATTGGATATCTTTTTTACCCTTGTTAATTTTTCTTTTAATTCGTTCCGTGTACGCCGCAATTATGTTGGATAATAGAGGTAAAGCTAACGATTTCTCATCATCTTTAACCCCTACTTCAGCGCATAAGTCGGCTCTTGTTTTTTTCACATTAGGCATGGATGCCTCTGTAGTCATAACGGACAATGTGTAGAGGTAACCGTTCCATTCCAGATATTCTTTTATAAGTCCATTTATTAATAAAACTTCGTCCGGGGGTTTTGGCGGGCCAACGCTTTTCATGTTCGACGTTTGTTTTTCTTGTAATAATTCGGTTATTTTGGCGCGTATCTAAAAACAATACAATATTTTCGTCATAATCTAATAATTGTCATAGTCCGTACTAATTATAAGCGACTCAATAGTCAATCTATCTTGTCTGTTTAACTGCGATGTTATCATGGCAAAACCGTTGAACCGATTCATGAATCTTCCCGTAAAGTGCTACAATGCGTGATGAAACTTTGTATGAAAATCTCTTATATATCGCATGTATTAATACAATTTATTATATGAAAATAAAAATTAAATTATGTATAGTATAGAACAAATATATACATGTATTGAAGCGTATATTTTAAATATAATTTATATGGACTAAATTTCTGTAAATAAATTTTACGTGATGTCCCAGTGTATTAGAGTTATTCTGCAAATACACTAACTAAAGCCAAAGTTTTATACAAATCCTACACGTGGCCTTTGAGATAAAAGCGTTAGTACTACTATGCAAATACGAAATAATAATCCGCTGTTATCATTCACTTCAATGAACTCAGGATAACTCTATGTTTTGGAGTATCAATGGACTGTTATTTGAATGTATTAGAGAAAATTTTAGATAATAATTAGAAGTAAGGTATCCCGTGGGTAAGTGATTGACACAACCGAACCATAGCCGAAGCTTAGATAGTATAGGTATTAACAGCAGAGTCGACAGCAATAATGTTGAAGGACAATTGTCTATATGTTATGTGAATGTTGGTAGTGCCATGCTGCATAGGACGATGTAGTGCCATGTTATGTGCGATTTGTGAATAGCCAGTGGCCCATGGGGTGGAGGGGGGGGCAAGGAGGGCGACGCATCAGCATAGTAATTATGTGTATATGCATGGGCGTCGCTAGTCGTAAAAAGGCTCCGATTGCACGTTTGCCCTCTATTCTATAAAAAAAACTTATCTGACTTCTAGTTATCCAACATTAATTGCACAATTGGGATGTGTAGGGTAATAGGCCACAATCCAGCTGCAATATGACGCACAATTTATTACTTGATGGCACAAGTGTTAATTTAACTGCAAAAAATTTTAAAGAGCAATTGTAATGTGTTTTGTGAATAACTTAACAACTGTCCTCTGACTTCTAGTTATCCTACCATTAATCGCATAGTTGGGATGTCTTGGGTAATAAGCCGTAGTCCAGCTGCAATATTACTAACAATTTCATACTTGGTGTCACTAGTGCTAATTTAACTGCAGCCAGTAGCTACCTTTCAAAAATATAAAAATTATGCCTCGCCTTGCTTTCATTATAAATTCACTTCTCATTGAATTCGTTCTGCCCCCAAAAGTACTTTTACTTACTATGACAATTCATAAAATGGATCGCTATAAGCTCTAATAACATTGAATTAATTTCTGGCTCTAAAACGATATTGAATTTGTTTAAAGGATTACCTCAGCCTGAAATTTATTCAGATCGCCGCTCTTTTTCAAAAGGTTTTTTATGGCGTCTAAAAGTTCTTTTTCTGATATTGCTTTGTTTTCATTCATTTCGTCGGAAATTTAATTATTTCCAAATGAGAAATTCAATATGACGAAGTATCGGCTAAAGAGGATATGATTTACAAACGATGTTTGCGAGTCAATTTATGAAATACTCACGTCTTGTCTGATGGAATCGCGTTGTCAATTATTGTATCGTGTTTGCTTTTTAATTGACAAATCGACAAGTCGCCATTATTAAAAATGTTTGTTGTTTTATTTGAGTGATGAAATATCAGATTTTTTTGAAGTTTTCTAATTTTATTTTTCCCAATCCAATATGGATTGGTAGTTTAAAAAAATATAAGAAAATAAATTGATACATTTTTATAATTAAGTAGATAAAATAAAACTGCTGTTACTGTTAAGTAATTTTATTGTAACGAGTAACATTCGCGTAAATTTAAGACATCTTATCGGATACGTAGGGAGCCTGCAGAGATTAAAATGTGGGGTGAAGTTTTTCGGGTAACCTCTCCTGGGTAACGCTGGCTGGTTGCTCCTTCTTATCTTCATTCGAAATAGAGAGAGGCTCAATTGGCTGAGCGAGTACAAGTTCGGGTTTCAGTACGCTTGACTAAAGGCACAATCACTAAGATAAGAGTTCTGGCCGACGAAGAGGTCTCACCTTGTGGGGTCATTGCAGCGTTTTCCTTAGACATTTGCTATGCATTGAATTCCCTGCATTGGGAAACCATACGGGAGGGGTCACGACATCACGCGGTGCTGCGGTATCTACGAAAAACTGTAGCCGACTACTTGTTATCCCGTGCCGTATGATACTCAACACAATAGGGGGAGGGGAAGGGGTTGGCATACGAGTTCAATCGTGTGCGGTGTCCCACAGGGATCTGCACTCTTCTGGTTCGTTTCTGTGGAAATCGGATATGACCGGGCACTTAGGGCTACATGCTACCCGGTGCAAATATGGAGCGTTACGCAGACGACACTCTTGTTGCAGCTCGTGGGGCAACAGACAGACAGGCCAATGTTCTCTGTTCTGGCAGCGGCAGTAGTCGCTCAAGTCGTATCCGTGCTCTTGGCCCTTCGCACGCAATAGTCCACCGTGGTCGCAGACTATTGAAATCAGAGGGACCAATATTGTCGTTGGAACCTCAATGTCATATCTCGGTCTCCTTCTCGACAGCAGGTGGAATTTCAAAAGTCACTTCGACCACCTGTCCGCTAGGGTCCGCGACAAGCCTGGCATGGTTTGTCCCCAATCTTGGTGGGCCAAGTCCTAGATGTCGATAGTTATTTCTCGGAGATCCCCGCTCAATAGTTAGAGTGGGCTGAATTTACATCACCCTATAACCAAATTAAACTCCAGCGAACCATGGCTATTAAGGCCAAGATTGCCGTAAGGTAACTGAAACGTCACGAATAATAAACTTAAATAAGGCTTCACATTGTTTGCAATTGGGCAATATTTTTATAGGATCCGAAACAGGTGGAATGTAGTAATGACCCTTTTTATGTATTGCTGTATTGCATATGGCATGGGTTTCCGATGGCTCATTGGAGGGAAAGGAGAGCAACACGTCCGCACAACCTTTATGTTGTTTATGGCATTGGTATTCATCGGAGGCTCCGACTGCTCTATAACCTCTCTAAACTATAAAAAAGTATCTATAAATTTAACATTCCTCCCGTATGTCTTGGTTTTCCCCAGAGGCGTCCAGTTGGGTAACAGTTTAGAAGAGCATAGATCACGCTGACCCTCGCATGTATCAAACACCTTCAGCTGTTTGTCGTGTTTATTTTGTTTTATGCTTCGATTGTAGCTGTTAATGTTGTTGAGATTTTGTTGTTACTGATCATTATACTCATTGTATACTAGGATATCTCTAAATTAATGTGTTATATATAAGATTATTATTAGAATATATGGATTTATTTTCGAATTAGTGGAATGCTGTTAAAATTGAAGTTTCAAATTTTTTATATCCAGTGTTGTAATACATTATAAATAAAAAAGGTTAACCAAGTAAACTATAATAAGCCATAAAATTTTACAACATATCGACTGAAATATTGTGGACATTAAATGTCATTTTGACAAATATCGTCACTAGTACTGTTTTTGAAGTTCAAAATGCATGAATACGCCATTTGAAGTGTTGCGTAATGAATAAATATTAAATAATTCTTACGCTAAAATTAAGATATAACCTATTGATCCTATTGTATAAAAATAATAATAAAGAAAATTAAAGAAGAAAAAAAAAAGAAAAAAAAAAAAACAATACATATATATTTGTTATCATATTTAATTTGTATATATGATATTCTCATCCATTTATTATTTATAATTCTAACATATTTTTACAATTATTGTATAGCAGGACAGCACAAGGATTTTTGGCATATTCGTTCATGACGTCGATTCTGTCTCATTCCACAAGAAAATCTAAAGAAACGCGATAAACGAGACACAACAATAAGATAGCTAAATTAACTAAACTATGATAAGCTGTTAAGTTTTACAATATGTTGACAGTGCTTTATGTCCTTTAGCCTTTCCTTAAATGTGCTGGTCAAAGTATTATTCTATCTAACAACTGTGTGAATCGCATTTTTACGAGTTAATTATTAAAATTTCAAATAAACTAATCAATATAATATCCTCCTGAACAGAAAACATTCCGACATTAAAGGATACGACTTGACGTTTCATAAGAAACCATAATATAATAAAGCACCGTATAATTATTTCCACGCACACCACTCAACGTAATAGAACTTACACTAGGAGACATTTTTAAATTAGAAAAGGCAAGAACAGTTTGCGTGATATCGAACAATCCGCCAAAATTGCAGTTATTGCAGTCGATATTTCAAAATCAAATTGCTCCCTAAGCGGCGCCAGTATGAAGTAATAAATTGCTTTGTAACCACGCTGAAATATACTAAAAAATATGTCCGGTATGGACTGTAATGTTCTGTATAAATCTTCGCTATGAAAAGTTCAGTACATTAGTTATGACAAAACAATGTCTTAAATGGAGTAGAGGAATTGTTATTAATTCAGTACATTAGTTATGACAAAACAATGTCTTAAATGGAGTAGAGAAATTGTTATTAATTCAGTACATTAGTTATGACAAAACAATGTCTTAAATGGAGTAGAGAAATTGTTATTAATTCAGTACATTAGTTATGACAAAACAATATCTTAAATGCAGTAGAGAAATTGTTATTAATTCAGTACATTAGTTATGACAAAACAATGTCTTAAATGGAGTAGAGAAATTGTTATTAATTGGTTAAATTCGATTTTTTATTAGTACAAGAATTATTGTATTTTTATATTCAGAGTGTGTATGAGTATGTAGCCGGTCTGGGATGGATGCGAGTAGCAGGAGATCGGCCGTCTTGGCGTTCATTGAGAGAGGCCTATGTCCAGCAGTGGACCGATAGGAGCTGATAATGATGATGATGAAGTTTTCCTTGATACCTAAATAAATGAATAAACGTTTCTTCAATTTGTAATTACAATCTGATGTACACATGTTGGCGGTATTACAGCCGTGCCTTTGAAGTCTCGTTGTCCTGCGTCTGATTTATGTTAATAGGGAAATTCATAGAATTGAGAGCGCACTTGTGTCTGCGGAAACACTTGTGATTCTGCAGGTTCCGTGTTGGCTTGTCTCCGTAGAGATGGCTGCCTAAGTAGATTTTTTTAGATTATATGGGGACGAACGAGAAATCGGAGCCTTTTTTAAGACTACCGACGTCCATAAATATCAGCATAACTACTGCCGATGCCTTGTCCTCCTTTTCACCCCCCCTCCCCCGGAATGGGCCACGGGCCACTCGAAAACCGCACGAAACGCGACACTTTACGGCGGTATCAGTGAGCGAGAGGTACCACCGCGGTCGTACCGGCCCAGTTCCGCTGCAATGCGGCATGGCGCTACCTCTTACAAGAAGATGCTCAGCTAGGAGGGTATGACGTGACCGATAACTTCAACGGTCGTGCTAGTTTATGTCTCTGAAATGCAATACAATAAGAGTAATACGACCTCTATAATATATTTCAACACAATGATTTTGTGTGAAATCTCGTGTATGCGTATATTGAGTAGGTCTGATAATATGTCCCGCCACGGTACAAACCTTGTCGTAACGGTGAGGCTCAGTAGCCTGGGGTGAATGAAGACATCTAGGGCGAAGCAAATTGTACCGTGGAGGGGGCTATACTTGTGCCCCTCTTATAAGAATAGTGGACTAAAGAGCGGGAAGAGGAGCCGCCCTTTGTACCTCTTTTATAAGAAGAGGGGACAAAAGAGCAAAAGAAGGCGCCACTTTTCCGCACGGGGCAAGGGGTGATGATGTGAACCATTGCGCTGTCCCAAAGCTGGTGGGGTTGTCCATGTGGTGTGGGACAACCTCATCTGTGGAGGTGGCGTCGGTCCCCTTGGGGCTGAATAGCCGTCGAGGTGCCCCGATTATTTTTTGTTACGGGGCACCTCACTGAAGGCGGCACTGATGGCACTCGCAGTGATTTTTGTGGGTATTCGCCAGTATAGTGTGCCGCGTGCTCCACACACCACTAGGCCCCACCCAGGGCCAGTGAAAGCGCGTTGATGAGTTTTCCGCGTCAAAAAAAAGGTCTGACAATAGGTAGAGTAGCATATTTATCCCGATGTTTGTACGGGAGACTTAGCCAGGTGAACATGACAATTTCACGAAGGTCTATACGAAAGTAGATAATATAGTCTGTATCGTCTCCATTTTGCTATTAAATTTAATCTATGCAAAATACACAATAGCACATACGAATTTTTAACTCTCCTTTCTTCTTTTTGTATATAAATAAATTCAGCTCTTAAATGGAATATATATTAGTACGCTTATATATATTAGTACGCTTCTATACCTCATAATTCAAAGCTATCGTTAGAAACGTTATTAAAGTCATGAGATTATTACGATTTTTATGCGCACGTTACGTATACTTTAAGCCATTTTATGAGAACATTCTAGCTAGCTGATATCTAAACTTGCTACGCTACTTTTAAGTGTCACATATTTCAGTAAAGATTCACTCCTTACTGAAATATATGACTACGTGAATGTGAATGTCTATATTTTTAAACCTCGTGTTAACAAAAATTAAATATAATAAAAATAAATATAATAATAAAAATAGTGCAGATGAACACCTTGCTGATGTAGCAACTATGTGTTATTTCCTGTAGTTTCTGAGAGTTCAGATTATCTCACCAACAACTCTGACGTTGCGGTTTGTCCGCGCGGCACAAATGTTTACTATAAAATTGCCTAGAATAAAAACAGCGAATAAAAACGTTAGTGACGTTTCATTACTTGTAGTTTTATATCTAATTGCGACAAGACCTTTTTTTAGTATCATGGTTTGAAAAAGAAATGAAATGATATATAACGTATAGTAATTGATTCGTACAGTGCGTTTAAAAAAATTATAAAATAGGCAAAGGTAGGTCGTTGTAGTAAGTCGTGAAAACAAAGAAAATAGTAAAAGAAGTCGCAACACTTAGCTCCAATAACTAGCCTTTGCTCTTCGAATTTCGAAAAGTCAGTAGTTTTTTCACTTAGCTTAAACTACTGCTTTCACGGCAAGTCGTTTGGACTATCCGCAAGCTTCAGAGACATTACTTTTGCAATCGCTAACAAATGTTGTGGGTATTAACGTACAGGCTACAGCCGTTCTTAGCTGGAGTCCTTTTTATCTCACTTGACGATTAATTTACGATATAGAAATAATATATAAAACATAATTACGCCAGGTGGTATTGTTAAGACCGCCATGTTATTTTAATTTTTTTCAAATAAATGCATTCACAACATTTGTGTCCAGAAAGATTATTTTCTCGAAACTACTATAAAGTCTCACAATTATATTTTTAAACTACTGCTCTAGCGGTATATAGCTAAAATTGAGGGTACATAACATAGTCTTGCCATAAATATTGCAACGAAAAAATAGCAAATTATATTTATTATTTTTACCGTGTTAGTTTTATACGTAAATGTATAACAATTAAAAATATAAAAAGGCTTATCCGACGTAGTCTCCACTAGTTGTAATACAGTCCTTTAAACGTTGAGGCCAGTTATCAATAGAAGCATGTACTCTTTCCATGGAGAAATTCTTCACTGCCAATATTATGGATTGTTCTAGGGGCTCCAAATTATCATGGTGTTTAGAGCAAGTTGTACTCTCTAAAACTGATAAATCATAATTCAAAGGGTTAAAATCGAGACAATACGACGACCAGTCTTCAGCTCTGATGAGGTCCGAGACGTTCTCTTCCAACCAAGACTGCGTGGACCAGAGCTTTACGACCCAGCGCTGAGCCTTGCTGGAAGGTGCATACTTGGTTATTGAACATGGTGTTAATATCTTGATATACGTGTGTCGATGTTTTGATAACTGATAACTTTTCCACAAAAATGTGATTCAGACACTCCTTCATAGCTAAAACTCTACAGATAATGCCCACGTTACACTCCGGCGACATGAAATCAGTCATATGAACATTAGCGTAATTAAGTACAATATATTGGCGCCGAAGTGAGAAAACACAGAAAAAACCGTACAAAAGCGACGGATTCATATTTCAAATGTTATTTCATTTTGTACATTTTTTAATCGTGCCAGTATTTGTGGCCACACTTAGTATTGACCAGACAATATGGCTTGCGTTGCATCTAGTTCACAAAAAATATGTATATTTTATAATCTATCGCCGAACTCATTGTCGGATGTTATAAATAGTCTTACGTTTCCTGGGACAAATTACGACCCAGAGTCTTGACCAGTCTCCAGCACGTAGACATTAATTATTTTCATTGATCCAGTCTTTGCTTAATCTGATATTAGCCTCATTTCTCCTTAGTACATATTCCTGTGACACTCTGCTTGAAGTGTGATTTTAAATAGTAAAGGATTGTATTTATTTTATTGTATTTGTATTTCTTATTTATATTGCTATTAGCTAAATTTTACGAATTAGCGGGTAACATCAGCTAATTCGTTAGCGTTCAATAGCCACTTGATTGATGATATGATTTAATGCAAATTTTTACTTGATTTGATGATGATTTTGAGAGAAAAATAAATATGCTAGAACTTAGTGGAATGTGGCATTGCTGCCAAATTGGGCCCGACCGCAGAGGTAGATCTCGCTCACATGAGCCGGAAAGTAACAGATATGTTGTCGACTTCCGAGCAGTTACTAAATGTTCGGTGGCTCATTGGAGCAGAGGAAGGAGGAGCAAAGCATCAACTCAACAACGATGTTGATGATACTCTAAAAATACTTGTACTCTGGTTTTAACTAAACATTAAACAAATATAATACTAAACAAATATTTACGTATTACACCACGTGTTTATTTGCTTCCCTACTATGAGACAAAAAGAAATACCTTTTTGTAATGACTTTTTAAATATATTATTTATAATACGACAACAACAATAATGATAAAAGAAATAAAAAAGCTAACTGCCAAATATATAATTTAATGTACACACGCATAATGGCATTGAAATTAGACATGCCATTGAGGCTGTAGCTAAGAACATAGTTACATATACTCATATTCACATATGTACATACAAACATACATATGATCGAAAAACGTTACCTCTCATCTAACGCAGTAGAGAAAATATCCCATTTATACCGTCCATATTTATATATAAATGTTATCATTTCGTGCAAATATGTAATACATAACATAACAACCCAAAACGAAACATGTTGTTCTGAACACGGAACAGGGATTTCCTTTATTATAAATGTTAAAGTATACGTTTAAATTTAATGCTTTGGAACATAAAGGAATCAAGTGGGCTGAAACGCTTACGGGCGAGAACAAAAGTTATGAAGATTTCATCCTTTTCACAATAGAGTCTGTCGTGTAGGATCCTGTAATGAAACAAAATGTTACTGCATTCATAATATGTACCGTTTAAATACATAAATAAAAGGCAGCGCTATACTGCGTTGTAGTCGAATTGGTTCGAAACGACCGGGGAAGTACTTCTCGATTTCATGAAATGCTACAAAGTGAAAACTGTGCCATCGCGTTTCTTTTGTTTAATCCAATTACCTGTTGGAGCCCACGCGTAGACATCACCATAGTCTATTATTCACAGATCTTTATCCTGTCTGATCAAAGCAAAGCGGATTATTCCGAATTGTAGGAATAACTAGACCCGGTCAGCTTAGGTTATTTCAATACTATAGTCAATAGCCAACATATATATTATAAGGCATTATAAATAAATAAATAAAAAGTAGCGTTTCTAAATCATTCATTTGTTGTTTCGTTGAAATAGAGCAAATTACATATACATCAAATGAGCATACATATGAATATGTGTGTGCTCATTTGATACATGTAGTTGACTGCAACATTGACCCCAGAACCGCAGATTTTGACTAGTCAAAAGGGAATACTTGAAGTTCTACAACGTATAATACAAGTCTGTCGTTATGGACATAATTACCGCATATGAAACTCGCCGATTAAAAAAAAATGTGCATTTTAGTTTCTTTTAATTTGAAAAGAGAAACGTATCACCAATAATCACGCTTTTCTTTTTTTATCTCATTGTACATAATTTTGAATTTTATTTTTTTTATACTCATTTTGTATGTTAAAATAAATTTAATTCATTTATATCTTACTTATTGTGTCAGGGTTAAGTGGGTAATTTTAGTATAAATTCTTTCATAAAAGAAAAAAAATCACGCCAGCAAATATATTTCATAGTATATGGAATTTCTTTTGCTTCTTTTGTATCTTATTAGACTAGTTTACATTGCATAGTAATATTGATTGCCTAATTCATATGATAAAGATATTTATGATTATGCATTGTTTCTAAACATATTTTCTAAATACTTAAATACGTACAGCCGCCTTAAAAATCAACCACTATCACTAACATTTGCTAACGGGGGAGAAAGAGGTTCCCATAGCTATTATCCTGCACCAGAATAAATATTTATCATCATTAAATTAATTCATTCATACAAATTATAGTGTAGAAGAAACGCATATACTATATTTTACTTAACGAGACTTGCGAAGGAACTAGCAACCTTAGCGATACGTGATTTTTGATATTAAAATAATTATTTACACCTATCTCAGTGACATTCTACGATGCTACGATTGCTACGATTACTACGATGGCTAAAAGCTTGGTCTACGACATAACTGAGACGTCGAGAATGCCATAGGGTGTAATGTTGCACTGGTGTGTTCCGAGTACAACCGAGCTCGCAACTTGGAATGTTGGGGAAGTCGCGCAGTTCACCGCCGACCGACCGAGGGAGAGGTCCTCTCGTTCGGAACTGCCCGTCGCGATAGTTCAAGTGATAGTGAAATGAACGAGTGTTCGCAACTTGTGACCCAACTGGTTTTAAGGACATACGAGTGATTATTTTCGCTCGCGTTTGTGAGGTTATACTCAGGTTAGTCGATTTCATTTTTATTCTCAAAAGTTTTTTTTGCAAAGGTTTTTAACTGATATTGAGTTCTAAATTGCTTTTTCATCCTATTTCTTTTTAAATGCTTATTCGGGTTAATCCCAATATTAATCTCGAATATACATAATCTTTATTAAATTACTTGTGAATATATGAGTAAAATATTTATCCCTAGCCTGCTGAACAAATTTATGAACAATTTGGGCTATTTTTTACACCCTGTAAGCTTATATACTCATTTACACCTGCATATGCACATTGCTTGCCCTCCTTTGCCCTTCTTCCCATTGAATATTTTTTTTATATGTCTATTTATTTTTGACAAATTCTACTTTTTCTATACTAAGTGTTTAATTATTATTGTATATATATTATTGTGTATGTAGATATTTACAGATCATTTCCGCTACCAATTGTTGTGTGACATTTCGTAGTTTGCAACACAAAAGATAAAAAAAATATATTATTCAATAATAATTGAGATTGAAATAAATATCATTTTTTAATACATGTGATACGTAACAAAAAATTGATTTTTATAATAATCTACTCAAAAAAAAAAATTAACAAGCCGGTATATCTTCTAAAGCTTACATACTTAGTTTAATACAGATGCATTAACTATTTTATTAACACGGCTGAACGTTTGAGGCGAGTATTCATATAATACATCCAGAACGAAAATCGAGAACGGAAAATTCAATGCAACCTCATCGTACCCTGATAAGTTCAGGGTTAAACAATTAATCAAAATAATTTTGTAAGTTTAAGGAAGTGATGATTAATATTAGTTACTGGGAGTTAGTAAGATGTAGTGCCATGCTTCAAGATTCGCATTTCGCTGCGAATTGGGACGGCATGACCAGGGAGGTCTCTCATTCGCATGATACAGCCATGATGTGGCAGCTATGCCATCGCGTTTCATATGGCTTGTGAGTATCAGGTGGTGTCTTGGCGGGAAGGAATAAAGGAGCGCAACGCATTTACATGAAAATTATCCGGATGTCAGGACGTGTGTCGCCATCAAAAGGCTATAATTGCTCTTTTGTCCCCCTATTACTATACAGAAAGAATAGTTAACACTGACTATAGCAACTCTATTTTTAATGTTCTGGCATTGTTTATTTTTGATATTTAATTTGTGGCAGCCATTTTAAGTTTTAAAGCAGCGGTTTCTTTTAACGAGCTTAAAATAAAAGATGTGCTTGCGGATATTTATTGGTAGATACTTATTTCGTTTATAGACAACTATTTGTAAGTTAAAAAATATTTATAAAGAGTTTTGGTGTATTCTGAAAATAAAATAAATAAATAAATAAGTCTACACATTTATGAGCCTTTGAAAATAGGCATTGCAAACCTTATAAAACCAGATAAATTGTTATTATGGCAGTAATTTAAATTACATTTGTATATACATACTTCTAGGTAATATTTTATATATAAACGTGCGTGAAACTGAATATAGGAATTTTTGTATTTTAATAAATTGTCGTAAATATTGCTAAGACATGAGTCCCCTTCCTATCAGTATGAACTAATAAGTACGGGCTTCCTCGAAATCAGACAAAATGAAATATTTATAAAGTGTAATTCACAGATTACGCATCTAAAATCAGCTGGCCCAACTAGTGAAGTAACTTAAGACGACAAAAGGAAAGCATTTACTATTTTTCTCTGTGTTCGAATATTTGTGGGTATCGTTAGCCATTGACAGCTGAGGAAGGTACTTTCTGTATTAAAATTAAGGGATCCTATAAATAGTATGTGCTTTTTGTGACTACGGACGGTCAGAAACATCCTTACAAAACATTATCAACTTCATCGCTTCCACCTTATAGGCCAACATTTCATAATTTTTATTAAAACACTAAATATATTGCAGACCAGTTAGTTTCGCGTTCGCAGTGAAAGAATATGAGCCAATAATGTTCATCCATCTTCATTAGTACATGAACGGATGTACATAGTTTTTTACAGTAAGGCGCAAATGAGAAAACGAGTCCATCTTACAATATCAAACGCTCATGAACATCCGCACAACTACTATGCCGATGTGTTGCTCTCCATTTTCTCTCCTCGCCCATGGGCTAGTTGTAATAGAATAATCTACCTACAAAAAGGAGTTTAGTAAGACGTAGTGCCATGCTGCATATATACTGCTACGCAACGGAATTGGGCCGACAAGGCCGAGGAGGAACTTCTTGCTCACTTGATACCGTCGTAAAGTGACTACGGTGTCGCGCTTCGTGCGGTTTATGAGTAGCCGGTGGCCCATTGGGGGGGGGGATGAAAAGGTGGACACGCATCGGCTTAACTATGCTGATGTTTTCGGGGGTCGGTAGTCGTTGAAGGGCTCCGATTACTCGTTTGTCCTCTATGTTATAAAAAAGGCGCTGATTGTTACGATAGTGAACACTTTAAATCTTATTACAACATGGAGATGGTCCGTCAAAGCAGCAGCACACGCCAAACAAGTACTTAGACATCATACACCTTTGATTCATTGCGACATTAAATAAAAACTTGTTTCTTTTGCAACGGGAAATTTAATCAAAGAACTAATTAACGTTAAGAGTCAGAAAATTGCAAGGCTCTGTTCTACGAAGCTTATCTATTGTATAGGTACATAATCCTTTAATGAACCTGAGTTAATAGCAGTCAGTTAACGCGAAACGTTCAATGTAGATTTAGAAACGATTCCTGGCTAAGCAGTTTTCCTTCAACGCCATTAACCTGAACACTTTTCCCGCGAAAAGTGCTTCTGACGCGACAAAAAATTTGATAAAGGTTGAGTGGAAACATTAAAAGGTCTTTATTACATTCATAATTTTTAGGAACCCTAACTATTATGGATGATGACTATTTTAATTTATAATTAAACTAGTCGTAACCCATGGCTTGTTCCAAACGTTTAAAACATTTTATTCGTTATGTTGCTTTCTTTGTAACATTTTAATTTTTTCTCCTTAGTTTGTCTGCTGTCCATCTATGTTAACTATCTTTGAATGTAATATTCTATAACATAAAGACATCTTTGAAAATTTGAGCACGTGTTTTTTCTTTATACGTGTCCAAATTTTTAGGCAAGTTATGAAAGTTCCATAATTCTATTCAAGTAATATAATAATTTAATAAATTTATTCAAAGGGATCTTCCACACTAAACGTATGTTTGCTTCTTATTTATGCTTTTTATCATTTATATAAAATATATCTTCTACATTTATAGAATAATATGTTCTAACTGACTGATTTATCACCGCCGAGCGTAAAATATTAAATTTATGGGCATAAAATTTGATGAGTAGGGTCAACGTCTTTGAGTAGACACCCGCTAAGGAAGTAATTTTGGTATTTCTACCCCTAAGGGAGTGAAAGTTTGTATAGAAACCCGCTATTTTTCAAAATAGAAATATGTCATTTCATTTTTGGGCTACTGATAAGAAATGAGTAGATATTATTATAGATATATATTTAAGCGTTTCTATCTTTATAATCTGAATCTACCTCTAAGGGGTGAAATACACATTGCGTACACAGGTTAGTCAGAACAGTAGTAATTACATGAAAAAACTTTCGGGCTTTGGATTACAAATACATGAATATGTATAATAGGATCTACGGAAATTCTACTCCTAATGATAGAGACTGGAAATACGCAGGTGAGTCCGCGGGGCACTGCTACTTTAACGAAATGAATCGGTAGATTAGGATTTGATTTTAGTTCACGCGTGCAAACTCTTGAATAATGCTACTTTAACGAAATGAATCGGTAGATTAGGATTTGATTTTAGTTCACGCGTGCAATCTCTTGAATAATGCTACTTTAACGAAATGAATCGGTAGATTAGGATTTGATTTTAGTTCACGCGTGCAAACTCTTGAATAATGCTACTTTAACGAAATGAATCGGTAGATTAGGATTTGATTTTAGTTCACGCGTGCAAACTCTTGAATAATTCTTCAAATGATAGTTATGGTACGCAAAGTATTAATAATATTACAGTCAACGTCCGTTACAGACCTCTGACGGCTCTGCTAGCTAGGGTGAGTCTATTTGGTATCTCCTTTAATATTACAGTCAACGTCCGTTACAGACCTCTGACGGCTCTGCTAGCTAGGGTGCGTCTATTTGGTATCTCCTTTAATATTACAGTCAACGTCCGTTACAGACCTCTGACGGCTCTGCTAGCTAGGGTGAGTCTATTTGGTATCTCCTTTAATATTACAGTCAACGTCCGTTACAGAACTCTGACGGCTCTGCTAGCTAGGGTGAGTCTATTTGGTATCTCCTTTAATATTACAGTCAACGTCCGTTACAGACCTCTGACGGCTCTGCTAGCTAGGGTGAGTCTATTTGGTATCTCCTTTAATATTACAGTCAACGTCCGCTACAGACCTCTGACGGCTCTGCTAGCTAGGGTGAGTCTATTTGGTATCTCCTTTAATGGCAATGTTGGCATTTTGTGCGGATGTCGCTTAAACATCCGCTTCCGTAACACAGACAAGTCACTGTGCAGGAGTAACAAATTATAGCAGTCGTGCGACTCTGATGTTTTCGATTATTTATATCTTAATCACGAGAAGGCCAACATTGTGTCCATGGCTTTTAATTAAATACAATTTAAATAGGAAGCTTTAGGAAGAGGAGGAATCAATTTAGGAAGAGGTAGTGCCATGCTGCGTATGAGGAGGTAGTGCCATGCATAGTGCGTGACACTACATCCTCCTATGCAACGGAGTTGGGTCGGCACGGCCGGGGAGGTACCTCATAATACCGCCGTAAAGTGAAAACTTCAGTGTCACGTTTCGTGCGGTTTGTGAGTGGACC
>JAFELO010000072.1:429378-459590 GCA_017140195.1 Eumaeus atala
GGGGGGGGAGCTCAACTCATCTGTATAGTAATTATGTGGATGTTCATGGGCGTTGGTAGTTGTAAAAAGGCCGCGATATTTCGTTTGCTCCCCCCTCTATTATATAAAACAAATAAACATATTGTAATGACGTCTTTTCATCATATTGATGTATTAAGTTTACGCGAATGTTACTCATTACAACAAAAATACAGTTACGGATCATATCGCATTTTATTTAATTATTTAATTTAATTTTTTAGAAGATGTCTTTTATTGTACTCTTATAGTCATTTTTTTATATATAGAATATTACTACTTTATATACAGATTTTAGTTAGAAGTACTGCCATGCTTCATTGCAGCAAAATTTGATCGATCACATGACACCGCCGTACTACACAGCAATGCAGTCGCGTTTCGTGCAGTTTGTGAGCAAGCTGTAGCCTATTGGGGTAGAAGTTAAAAGGAGAACAACTCTTCCGAATGCATAAATTATGAAGAAGTGTCCGTTGTCTTCAAAAGTTTCCCCTGGCCCGTTGGACCGCCTTTACAATAAAATAATTACCTAGACTCGTGGCCGATTGAAATTCACGCAGAAATTAAATATGTTGTTTCGATTATATTGTTGATATAACAAAATCATCAGCCTTTGCTTCATTAGCACGCAACCTTCAAACAAAGTAGTCTCTTTTTTGTAGAATAGGGGGGAAAACGAGGAAAAGGAGCCTTTTAACGACTACTGACGCCCATGAATATCTACATTTTACTGTGCCGATGAGTTGCCCTCTATCCGCCCCCCCCCCCAATGGGCCAAATTTAAGTTGCAAGAAAGAAACAAATAAAAATCCACACATGTGAAACTATATAGAAGTTTGACGAAAGAGCCATGACGTTACAAAAAGGCTTGTAAAAATATACAGAGACTGAAAATAATAGAATTATGCTATTGCCGATGCGTTGTCTCCCGTCATCACCCAAAGCGCCACTGGTTACTTACAAGCTGCACGAAACGTGACACCGAACCTCCGTGGTTGTGCTGGCCCAATTACTATGCATAGGAGGATGTAGTGTCATGCACTATGCAACATGGAAAATATTTGATAAATTGCTTTACTTTTAGCGCAAAACAACATTACATGTGCAGAAATATTCGTCACACGTGACGTACTTATTTATACTAGTCTATATCAACTTATCATCTCCACTAATGACGTCTTTAAAATACTGAGACCGAGCAAGGAGATCTTCCCAAATTGACGAGACAAAATTCCAACGTGAATTCATACGCTTGTTTGTCAAAGATCAAAGTCTCGCAGAATACATATTCGGAGTTATATTTCAGATGTTATGTAAATGTAAATCGCTTTAAGGCGTAAATCATTGGAGGTGGGCGATCGCATGAAAAACACGTGTTGAATAGATTTTATTATCGCCGATAAACATCCTATGTTAATGTTTACTTGTTGGATAAAGTAAGATTTTAATTTACTTATATTGGATACGATTTGGGACGCAAGTATTATATTTTAAGTTTACAGTGGCTTTTTATAATTGTAATGATTTATATCTCCCAAATGCATATGTATTTTATTCCATCCGTCCACTTAGTAAAAAGGATCTTCACATTCTTTTGATTCAGATGTAACGCTGCAATGATAGTAATAATGTAATGGATTAAATTGGTTTTCACAGTTGTCTTACAAGAGAATTTACAACTCTTGGATATTGAATCTTCGTTCGCCGCGCAATGCTTAGAATCCGAGATATCATCATCATCATCATTATCAGCCCTTATCGGTCCACTGCTAGACACAGGCCTCTTTCAATGAACGCCATGACGGCCGATCTCCTGGCCGACTCGCATCCAGCCCGGACCAGCTACCGCACGGAGATCGTCATCCCACCTGGTGAATGGTTGACCAACACTTCTGTTTTACTAAACGCGGCCTCCACTCCAGAACCTTAGTGGCCCATCTGCTATCTGATCTTCTGAGTAACCTTATTCTTCGCGTGATATCGGAAACTTTAGTTCTGTAGACTTCAAAGTGAATTCTATGGGACAAAGAAAGACCCAACATAGCACGTTCAATAGCCCGTCGTGCTACCGCAAATTTGCGGACCAGTCATAAATTAAGAAGCCATGTTTCAGGTCAACATGGGGAGAATGCATTATTAGTTGTAGTGTCTTGGTCTTGTTTTTGGACTACACATAGCCCCAGAACGTGCCATCGGATTTTTCACAGTAACACCTCCAGCTTCAACCAAGTGGATATCTAGTCGAAGCGTTCGTCCGTTATACATAGTCAGGTCAGATCAGTGGTATCGGTCCGTAGCCCGGAGATTCTTAGCACCCCTTGTTACAGTGTTACCGTGGCCAGGACTAGTGGAACTACCGGGAACTAGGGGCCGAATCCTGCTGTTGTCGTCCATTTAAGGAAAATGCTCGAAATTGCCACGCTGAGCAGGCGGACTGGCAATCGCAGATTAGGTATCGGACCGGCACCACTGCTGCCTGTCGCCAATCTGATTGATGATACCGCCATTACTCGGCGCGACCACTGTCCGGTGCTCCCGTCTATTTCACTATCACTATGAAACTGACGGGACACCGAATAACCACCTAGCTGAAGCCTCCTAGACCTTAAGAGGCTAGTGCTCTTGGACGACTTTTACGTCACCCTGGGCTTGGATTGAGTGTAAGTGTATTCTTTGGCCGCCCCCACACAGCCATTCGAGATATACTAAAAAAAAAAAGATATATGTGTATAAGGGTGTGTGGAATAACGAAGATGTCTGTTATTAAGCTTTATATTTGTGTTGTTTCATAATAAGGAAATTATTAACGTGTTGTGTGTGACTCGATTTTTTCACATTCATTCTTAATATTATCGTCATAAAAATACACCGGTAAACCGGTCGGTGGGACGGTGACCGGTTTCTAGCCGGTGGCTTATTGTAGGAAGATATGAGGGCAACGCATCTGCATAACAATCATGCGTATGTCCATGGGCGTCGGTAGTCATCAAAAGGCTTCGATTGCTCGGTTTCCCCCTTATGTTATAAGAAAAAGCCTTGTCATTGATTTTCACTAAATTATACTTTCTTGTGCCTTTCTCCCTCGTAACAGGTCGTAACGTAGAAGCCATGCTTAACAGTCGAGACCAATTACCTGCTACCTATGTTATGACATGTTAGTTTCCATGGGTCCAGTAAGATGGCCTTACTGTACTGCCAGCGTGGGTACCTCTTGCTAACATTCATGATAAAGCCGCATAGTGAAAGCTTCGCTGAAAGGCATCTTGAAAGTGTTTGTTTGTTGGAAAAATATCGACAGTCATGAGCGATGATAATAATGAATATTAAAGTGGTGGAACATGAACAATTCTGTAAACGCACAATGAAGCGGTCCGTAATCTGGTGGTGGGGTACTTTTCAGAGGAAGTTGAAAAAGTTCCAAAAGTGTTTTGTTCAACTCCATTTTCGTTGAACGCTTTAACTAAGTACTGGGACTTAATTATATTCAGTTTTTTTGCGCTACGGTTAAGAAGTTAGAGAGTTTAGGGTGGTCACCATTGATTTTAACGATAGGACTGTAATAGAGAAAATATACCTTTTCTTAGCATGCATCATCATAATTATCAGGCCTCATCTGTCTAGTGCTGGACATAGGCCTCTTTCATTGAACGCCAAGACGACCGATCTCCTGCTACTCGCAACCATCCCGGAACGGCCACTGTATGGAGGATCGGCTTCCCACCTGGTAAAGGGTCGACCAACGCTACGTATTCCTAAACGCGGCCTCCACTCCAGGACCTTACTGGCCCATCTGCCATTTGTTCTTCTGAGTTTATGTCCAGCCCATTGTCACTTCAGTGAGCTTATTCGTCGCGTGATATCAGATGATTTAGTTCTCTGCATTATGGATTCATTACGAATTATGCAGAATAGAGAAACACTCAAGATAGCACCATCAATAACCCGTTGATCTACAGCAAACCTGTGGACCAGTCCTAAATTAAGAGGCCATACTTTGACCCCGTAGGTCATCACGGGGAAAACGCATTGGTTGAAGACTTTTGTCTTCAAGCTCTGCGGTAGAGGTGACATAGGAATGTGACAAAACTACTGGAATGCTGCCCAACCCAACTGAATCCTTCTCTCGGCTTCCTTCTCGAAGTTATTTCTACCTAATTGAAATAGTTACCCAAGGTAGACGTATTCGTCTACGACTTCGAGAATGGAATCATCACCGTTGAACGGCCTAGGAAGAACGTGTTCGTTGAACATGGCCTTCGTCTTGTGCAAGTTGCAAGGCCAATACGTCGGGAGGATTCATTTAGGCTGTGCGACATACCCTGCAAGCTCTCCTACGATTCGGCCAACACAACGATATCGTTGGCGAAACGAAAATCCGAGAGGTACTTTTCGCTTATATTTATACCGCATTCTGCACAGTTTAAAATCGTAAAGACGTCCTCCAAAGCATTAATGAACAGCTTCAGGTAAGTAACACCCCTCTGTCGCACTCCTTGATGCAATTGGATTGGCCTCACGGAATCAGAAAGGACATAAAAGCAGCGTCATATATATTTATGTATGTATCATGTTTATTGTATGTACATTTATTTACATATTTGCTTTCTAATTTTAGCATGCAATATAACGTTACATTCGGTTTAATTACAAAGTTTCCGGGCTATGGTTAAAAATGAAGTTATATCTGTGTTCAACTTTAAGCAAATTCGTTGAGTCGTTTTCGCTAAAGAAAAATTATCAAACATAGACCTAGTCTTGCCATGTATATTGTAACAAAAAATATTTTTAAGAGCAAATAACATTTATTACATTTACAGTACGTTATTTTAATACACAAATATAAACTAACATTTTTTTAATACACAAATATAACAAAAATAATAATATAAAAGCTTATTCGACATGGTCTCTTTAAATATTGAGGCCAGTTATCAATAGAAGAACTCTTACAAGTGAAAATTCTTCAGTGCCAATCGTTGGATGTTTTAGGGACTCTAAATTATCGTGGTTTTTAGAGCAAGCTATACTCTAAAACTGACTATAAATCATAATCCATCGGACTAAGACCCGGACTAGATGAAGCTTTAGCTCTAATTAAGTTCGAAACGTTCGTTTTAACCAAGATTGGGTAGACATTTTTTATAGTATAGGGGGACAAACGAGAAATCGGAGCCTTTCAATGACTAACGACGCCCATGAACATCAGCATGATTATGCCGGTTCATTGCTCTCCTTTTCATCTACACCCCAATGAGCCCATCTTGCTTTTGTAATCTGATCCCGAGTCTTGCTAAAAGGACCATACTTGGTTATTGAACATGTTGTTATTAAGGGTTATAATACCTTCTCAAGAATAGTATATTGATACCCTTGTGCCGATGTTTTTCGTTTCTCACAAAGACATGGCTCAGTCACTCCTTCATAGATAACACCCCACCAAATCATCTGAAGTCGGATAATGTCCACGCCCACTCTATCGGCAAAATTGGGAGGCTTCCTTACAGTTTTGAGCATAAATATGGTCGTTTTGTTTGTTAAAACGTTGCTCAAAGTTAAAAAAATTCTTAGCCGTAAGCAAAATCTTTCTGTGACCTCCCTTTGCGTACCGATTCGAAAGTTGTTTTAGTTTAACCACCATATTCATCTTTGATTTATCAGTTAAGAAATGATCAGTTATCTTATAGGCTGTAAGTCTTAAGACATTAAAATACGCGACAGGGTTCTGGTTGCTATTTTCATTTACCGAGATAAAATCTTTTGCTTTCGGTGAGGATATCTTAGATTTTTTTCCCCTTACTTTTTGAGTATCTCCTTAGTACGAGCACTACTCTGTCAGAAACAGAAGAAGTCTCATTGTACCTATTGATAGCTCGGTACACAAACATTTGACTAATATCAAGTGTATGAAGAGTTTTTAAATTGCATGTGGCCCCATACCTACTTTATGTATTACTAGCGACTCTGTTCTATTTGTCACCTACTCCATCGCAAAATATTTGTACAGTGTTGGCGCCTAAACGAGAAAACATAATGAACGATCGTATAAAAATAAGTGATTCCACATTCAAATATATTTTTATATTTTTAATTGTGACAATATTTATTACCTGACTGAGTATGTAAAGCTTCGCATTCAAAATAAAATAAGATGTTAAAATTTTAATTAAAAACTTTTTTCCTAACTACGTCTTTAAATTTGGTCCCTATACAGTTGAAGGAAAAACAGGGGCAAAAGTTAGAATAGTATGTGCATCTCTGAAACCTAGTACCTGACTCTTGTTCACTTCTTTGCTACCAGAGTCGAAGGCAAGATATCCTAGTACTTACCTCCCTTGTTACAGGGTACTATATTTTACCTGGATATTCTAATTATTTGTATTTGTATTAACATTGAGTAGTCCATTGCTGGACATGGGTAATTATAAATCCTTGAAAATATTACTAATTAAGTATTGTATAATGAAACTTAGACTAATTAAGTATTGTATATTGTTCACGGTTTTAACAATAATTATGTATTGTTGTATATGATAAACATAACTGCTGCGCTCGACTTTAAAACCAGGTTTATAATACATTTGATAAGGCTAACGAACAGCTGACATTTTGACATTGTATAATAATTTTAGCGCCATGTGTTGCTCAAGCAGGGAGCGCCAACATGACACACGATTTATTACACGTTATTATAATTGTGGAAGTTTTAATGAATTATTTGAAAACAGATTATGGATAAACTGATGTATTGCAGTTATCATAGGTATGTGGAGGTACCGCGCTCACATATTTCTTGTGGTTTGCGTTAATTTTATAGGGGTTGATATCACTAACAACAACTGCAAAACCTTTTGCCTAAGTTCCCAAGCATTAGGTATATATGTCAATACTCCGATAAGTGCTTCTAGGTGTTTTTACTTATTATGAGATTAATAATTAGTACGCCTGCTGCCCAATGCACCCTTTGCAACAGTAAAATGTTGTTTGGCTTCATACATGTATCTTCGGTTTCCATTCTTAGCAGTAGAATTTCCATCAGCATATCAGATCAGATATATACGTTGTCATTTTCTTGTAATCAAATGCCTGAAGACAAAGTTTTGTGCTTCTGACTTTACAAATGCCTTCCAGACTAATCTATGGACGTTATGTCTGATCCTACTTTACAAAGGGTTAATAAGAGTTTTAACATGTTAGTTAGAATATCTAAAAATTCCTAAATGGCTAAGAGGCTAGGGATATCCTTAAGGGAAGAATATCGAAAATTGCTTACAAAGATTATATATTAGAAAGGCTCATTTAAAAGAAATCATATTTCTTAAAATATTTAAAAGAAATCACTGATAAAAAAATTCCATAGAAACTATCTATCTCGGAAATAACCTTAAGAGGTTAAGGGCTGAATATCTATAAATCCTCTCGTATTTATAGTTTATAGATTCAGTAGTTGTTATATAAGTATAGGCTGTTGATATGTAACTCACCCAGGTTTTCCTTTAATATATATTATAAGTTATATTCACTTGTTTTTCCTAATATCTGAATTATCCAAGCACACAATATTGCGTGTGCTTTAAGTGGTGTTTAGATGTATCAGAATCAATAACTTACTTCAACATTATTAAACACTACAAAAAATATTGAGCCCAGTTCCCGGATTCAACGCTTCCACGGACCAATTTAAGAGAAATCCGGAGGCGCTATAAACTCTGGCTTTATTGCAATACATAGAGGAAGGTACTATGACCATTTCCCGTAGCTAAGTATAAACAGGATTATTTTGCTCTAAATAGCCAACGCAGATTTACTATGTTCTAGAATGTTGCAATCTCTATTATCGATATTGCTGTGTTACGAAGTTTCTGCACACATATCGTGTTTCTTAGCCCGTGCTACTTCGCTATAAATAGTAAGCTGTTGGGCTTCAAGCTTTTCTCTTTTCCTCCTGAGGGATAAGATTCAGTTTATATGTACAAATAGATTTATTTTATGGTCCAGTTTTAGGTACTAAAAGTGAAAAATCGGGACCTTATTACTAATACGCCGCAGTCTATCTTTTCTCCATTCTGCCACCAGGCTGTGTCTCATGAAGCGTGTTGCCTAAGCAGTTACATATTTGTGTAAAATGATTGCAGGCACCCGCAAATATAAGTTCTTCAATTTTTTTCTACTTTAATAATATTCGATATATAATTGATGAGACTTTCACTTACTGAAAGTCACCTATGCTAGCTGTGTGACAACATAAGCTAAGCTATAAAATTTTTGGTAAATTATATTGATACGTAGATTGAATCCGAGTTACTTTAATCTATTAGTTGCTTAAACATTTCACAACTGGAAGCAATATTACAAAATATTTTACCTGAAATTAGACAACGCTTGTGCATTGTCTATAATATTTAACCCATTAGACAAACTTCAACAAAATTGTTGTTGTTTCGACGTTGTTGTCCAAACTACGAAGTAATTATTTAGCAAAAACTTTCTATAGTATTTCATTAATAACCCTAATAGCAAGAAGCTTCTTGTCACACTCTTTTTCCGAAAAATATTATTTGTAGGGTTAGTTTAGATAATAAATAGTAATGCAAATAGTTAGGTTTCGGTACCCAATACATACTAGTATTAAGACTTCAGCGACCGCCTGTCCCCGTCAGTCTTTCACCAGCCTGTATGTCGTGAACCGAGAGAGACAGTTGAACATTTTCACAGGCATTTGCTACTATAACAGCAAATACAAAAAAAGTGAAAAGTTGTCTGATTGTATCGCTAAAAAACCATTACAAATTCAGATGTATTGTTTGTTTCATTCAGAATGCATGCGAGCACGCATTACAAGAATGTTAAATTATATTTGTTATATTGTTCGTGCCTTCCATTGTTAAGTGTGACCTCCGTGTGTTCGTCCAACTATAGGCCGGTTTTTCAAACGATTGATTATTCATATTCTTGATAAGTGAAATCCGAAAATGGAATTCAGAATATTTTTTTTATTGTATATGGGAGTAATCTGAGCCAATTTGATGAATATGGTCATTAGTGTCCCCTTCTCCTCACCCCTTATGGGTTACTGCTACCGGCCCTATGTACTTAATAATTTATTACGGGTCGAAATAGGTAGCCAGTGTATTGCAATTATAATACGAAAGAAATCCAAATGTATTATCCTAATGATATCTATCCTCTCCGAGAGGCCCGACGTTACAATAGAAATCACGTAATGAATATTGAAAATTCTAGCCGTACAAAGGAATAAGTAAACCAATGTTATTCCAATAAGGTTTTCAAATACGTAAAGAAAATGCCAAACGAAATTAAGCTAGATTTGCTTTACCACTGATATTTCGAGCGTTGAAAATTGACAGTAAAAGATTTAATGCAACAGACGGACACATACAAATAAGAGATATATAAATATAGATATTACCAGTAATGTCTATAGTTATAATTGAAGAATATAAGCTACTAGGCTAGTGAAGGCCACCTCTGTTTGTATTTTATATGTAGGATACATGAAAATAATAAGTCTAATACATAGTATCTTCATTTAAACCTACTACTGTCCTATGAGTCCTTAGCTGCACCATCAGATAACGACTCTATTAAGAAAATATAATATTTCTATCAAGAGAATTTTGCCACCGTGTAGACGATTCTAGATTTCAACTATCCAAATTCCATCTGAATTGATCTCGTGATTTTATTTTGGCTGCATCCGCACACACCCAGTGTGAGAATTTTAGAATTAGGGCAGTTAGGGTTGGCGATACGATTCGCGAGTTCTAACAAGGCCGTGGTCGCACGTCAGCTAACCCCCTCTCACCCCAGATACAAAAACGATGACAGACCTTCAAATAAATCGTACTGTGACAGTAGGCAATAGGTATCATAAAGCACTACGTAGTTTATATTCTGCACAATTAATGCTCGACCGCAAGACTACTTCAGAGCAGTGTTTGACGCTGTTTAAAGACTATCTGATTTACTTTCTTCATACGTAAATGTGATTCGATTGGTACACATCAGATACCAAGGCTCAGTGGATTTCAACGAGAAAATCTGTTCCGCAAGAGGCCTGTCCCATGACACCACCTTTCTGGAAATCACATGGTGTGAGCTACTTTGACCGTTTGGAGAAGAGTCATGCGGCTCTAAAATATTATTGATCTGACGATGAACCGCAGCAAATACGGATCCATTTTGGTGCAGAATAGTGTCTTAACATGATAATATCCGAGCCCCGAGCTGTTACCACAGCCAAGTTGGTCAAATTCGGTTACAAACTGCTCTTATCTACCGAATTCTCTAGTTTTGGTCCCGTGCTCCTTTTTTTTGGCGTCCAAAAATAAAATGTATCCTACATTTTCATGGATGTAATACGGGATTATAGTCCTACGGGCTATAGACGTTGGCCCGTTTTTCAGAGCTGAACTGTAAATTTGACTGTTCTGTAAAAAGTCATTATATTTCTATTTTAAATGCCAAGTTTCGTATCTTGCAGCAAAAATCAAAACATGACGACACCGAAATGTGCCCTTAAAATGCAATTACCGAATGGATTTCTCCGACGGGTTAAAATGTTTTTACTGTTGCTACTCGGAGCTAAATGCAATCCATTTACGTTAGGTATGTAGCCCACCTGAAATAATCCTTTTAAGCCAAGAAATAATCGTTATTTAGACTTGTGTTATTATTGTCCCTTAGATATGAATGTTAACATACCGAGTGCGAGTTTATTACGTTGTGTTATTTATATAATATATATTATGATAAGTTGTAGGTATACCAGTATAAAGACTATGATCAAAACTTGATTGTTAAGAATACTGAGTTGTGGTTCTTTGCTTGTTTCTTCCCGGTACGGCCGTTTATTCAGAATAGGAGAACGGGTAAATGTTGAGTGCAATTGTTTCTACGCACACACATGTGCAATATAAATAGTCCTATGCTGTTTCAGCTGGTGTCTACAGTGATGGCCTTCGTGCAACCCCTTAATCATGTCCTTATTACTAATATCCGTGTAGCGTGTTAAGAGCAAAATTAAAATATTCTTTCATTCATTTAAATAATTCATCATTCATTTATTGTGTTAATTAATATTTAATGTACACATATAATCTTAATATATATATATATATATATATATATATATATATAAGCTAGCTATATATATATATATTGTGTGACGCCATGACGAACAGACGCCCGACGAGATATTAATTTTCACGCTAATTTTGTAGTGTGATTGATCTACAAGGTTATTTCCGTAAGTGACCAGTTGAGTTATGTAATCTTTCGTAAAGCACACGAAACGTATCATATCCTTGATGTCTTAAGTTCTTAAGTTTACGGGACTGTTACTCATTACAATAATAGTTTGATTGTAATGAGTAACATTCGCGTAAACTTTTAAAGATTTTATAATATTCGTCAATTCACGCCAGTATTACGGTTGAGGCTGCACCCTTATATGTGTATATTAAATAACAGATATAAAATCTACAAAAAATAAATATAGCACAATAAATTCTGTTTGTGTATTATAAATGACATTTTGATAATGAATTATTTGAATGAATGAAAAAATATTTTATTTTAGCTCTTAACACGCTACCCGGATATTAATAATAAGGACATTATTAAGGGGTTGCACAAAGTTCATCACTATATATATATATATATATATATATATATATACACACCGACGATAGTGGATTAAAATGACATATGAGAATATCACGATGCTTGGGTATAGTAAATCTTAAGTCAACGAAGGTCCACTGAACAATGTCATGTGTTACACTAAACATGTGTCAGTTACTGCTATTTCCCATTTCTCGGGACGTCGCGCGAGATTTAATAGTCACATCGTGTTTTATCTATGTTTGCTTAAGAGCCTTAGTAACTTTTAACCCCGATCAGCTAATATCTGTATGTATAACTGTAACGAATAACCCGGTCCACGTCGGTTTCATATTATCAGAATGCATCGTAAATGACTCACCTAGTATGTACTTATTAATAGTTATATTTATTAGTAGTTACCAGCATCACGTTTGATGCTAGTAACTTGTAATAAACATAATAAAATAATTAAAAAGTGACAAAAAAATCTCAATTATTTATCAACTATAATATATATGGCCGAAGTTATATATATTATAGTTGATGAGGACCATCGTTATGGTTTCACCCAACTATCTCCTGTCCCGTTCGTCATAGCGTCAAGTCATACCATCGTCATCATCCGGACAACGTCCATTGGTACACCTCCCTATATACCGGATAAATGGACTATTCAACACAAAAATAATATTTCAATTTGGGCCAGTAGTTCCTAAAGTTAGCGCACTCATGCAAACGCACAAACTCTTCAGCTTTACATTATTAGTGCAGACTTTTGTGTACAATCCTTGCAATTATTTGTGTACATAAACGAATACTGTCTTGTAGCCTGGTGGATGCTTCTGGTGACTACAAATAAATAAATAAATTGCTGCTATAATGTCACTTTTTTTTAACAACTTGTAATGTAAAAAAAATGTCCATGCGATATTCGATGTTAATGTTAAGTGAGAATCGTTTAGCATTTGCCAATTTGAGTGCAATGCTGATTGCAGCTGAACCGCTGTTTCACTTTTCGCATTAAATTATACTGTTATTATGCGGACGGATGCCATTGATTTCCAAATATGTTGAAACAGATTCAAATTTAAAATTCAAGTGAAATTAATATTAATCGCGTCAATGCTATTAAAAAGAGCTATTACTGAGAGAAATTCAATAACTATTTTTGAAATGGATTCAGTCAATGAATTGTCTGAGTTGTAGTTTACTACTCAGGATACGAGGCATAAAATACTTATTGATAATTATTTTAAAATATATTTGTACTGTCTAAAAATGTTTAAAATGGATTGAAGGTTTTTTCGTTTTTTTTTTAGTTTAGTGGATTAGACGAGGAATCCGAGCCATTTTATGACTACCGACGCCGTTGCCCTCCTTTCATCCTCCCCTCCAATGGCACACGGGCTCACAAACCGCACAAAACGTGACACCGAAGAAGTTCACGCCGGTATCATATTGTGAGCGAGAGATACCTGTCCGGTAGTGACGGCACAACCACACAACGTGAAAATTCCGCCGCAATGCAGCATGACACTACCTCCTACAAGTACTGTAAGTTGAAAGGGTCAGCCATCTTGACGTTTATTGTAGATGATCGTCATGTAGTGGAAGAAGAAAGTCTGAAGATATTAATGAGTAATATACAGAAGTGTGAGTGAGTGACGGTCCACTATCAACTAGTTGAGAAGACGGTCGCAGTGTTTCACTGCGACCGTCTTCCCAACTGGCTGCCTATGAAGGATGCGGGACCCAATAAAACAGTTTCAATGAACCTCCGCCATTGGATCGATAATGACGATGGCGATGATGGCAATACCTCGCTTTTATGACCACTCCAAATCTATTCCTCGGGAATAAATTATAAGATGCTGTTTTATGAACATTCATGTTCTACACTAATAATAAAAAGATAATTTCGAAGATTTGCTATATTGGTAAAGAGAAAGAAAGGTGGGCAACGCAGCTGCATGCAGCTATCTATGGACGTCCGTAGTCGTCAAAATGCTCCGAATGCTCGTTTGCCCGCCTATACTATACAAATATACTTATTTCTATGACAGTAGCAAATAAGCAGCAGTCGAGTACATTAAGCTGAGTTGATATAAAATAGAGGAACTTCAAATGTATAGTCGCTTTAGTGAACAAAGTTAATGAACAGGGACCCTTGAAATTTATTGAGTAATATAAGATAGATATTTCGCGGCTGAAACGAAGGCATTTTATATTAAGCACCATTCAAAAGAGATTACTTCGAGTGGGTAAGTAATTTAATAAACTTTAAGCTTGAGTAAAGAACTCAATTTATTCGTGCAGACCACTTCACAATTATTGTTTATAAATTTTTCTAAACAAAATAATTATTTTAACGACTACTGTTGAAATGATTATTGATGTTCATAAAGTTGAAGTATGGGGGATTTTTTTTCGTCTCACTAAATTTAATGGGATCAGGATGTTAAATAAAAGTAATATTATAATATTTATTGGTAGTCTGTTGTATGAGAAATGCTAATGACTTGCTTTTGAATCATTAACCTATGTATGTTTAGTACAATTATTTTGCACCCAGTCGTTTATTTGGAGGCACGGCTGTCCTCTCACCAAGTCAAGCAAAAAAGTGGCACGGCCGTACCATCTTTTTCTCGTAGCTATTTAATTTTTGACCCTTTATAACTTTGGCGTGGATGAAAAACTTATTTTTTATAATTTTGACTAACAAGTCATGAATGTTGAAAGTTGAAAATAATACGTAATATGTTATCATAATAATCTTCTTGTATTTGAAAAAAAAAATAGTAGAATGGTTTAAGGACGTAATAACATGTCTACGAGTTTTTGAAGGGATTTTTTCTTTAGCGGCGTTAGGCGAGTACGCAACATTATTATGTCACGTCAGCAACATGCTATACGTGTGCTATGTAAAGTGATAGCTGTATCATGTTTTCGTTTTTCGTGAGCAGTGAGATGTTTTTTGTCAGAAAAATTGTATATGTTATTTGCACTCTCGTTAACGTACTAGCTGCGCTCCGCGGACCTAATAACATAAGTTAAACAAATTTTTAATCAAGCCAAAAAAAGATTTTAAAAAAATTCTTGCGGAGCGTGTGACTAGGACATAAGAATTTACTGTGTTCAAATTTCATCAAATCATCCAAATTTCAGCTGTTCTGTCCAATGATCAGGTAGAAAGTGAGTAGTTAAAACATTATGTTATTTAAATATTCAAACACTATGTCAGAAATGCTCATATTCTGAGAATAATTGGTCTCACAAACACCTAGAATGAAATATATCCCAGTACATAATCTTTGGAACACTTAGTTTTTTAGTTGCACCATTATCTCGCAATTAGTGTAAAATGATACAGGTCATGGCACGCGAACTTCCCATTACCTCCTTTGCGTTCAATATTGCATTCATACAGTATAAAGGCAGGGAGGCAATATGAGTGAATATTAAAATGGATGAGGCGTTTATTATTCATCTTTAGTTTTAAATAAAGTGTGGAATTGCGGTAATCAATCATACAGCTGTGTTAAGTTTTTATGCAATAATAATAATAAAAATTATTAGGTTGTGTATGTTCCTTTCTCAACTACGAGGGATGGTTGATATGTATCCGAAACGACAAAGAAAAACTTTAATAATCTATTTAAAACAAGTTTATTTTTCAACGTATTTTCCTTTCATTTCGATGGACTTAGTCCAGCGCTTCTCTAATGCAGTTACACCAGTTTGGTAAAATGTTTTCTTTAACCCCTCAAAATACTCGTCTTCGGCGACTATGAATTCATCATTTTATGAAAACCTTCGGACACCTAACCATTTCTTGAGACTCCAGAATAAGTGGAAGTCCCACGGGGCCAGATCTGGAGAATAGGTGGGATGCGGTAACAATTCGAACCGCAGTTAACGGAGTTTGGTAACTGAAAACCTTGACTAGTGCACAGGTGCGTTGTCGTGGTGGAATAATACTTCCTTTTTGGCCAAATGAGGCCGTTTCCTTTGGATTTCTTCCCTAAACTTTTGCAGCAAGCTTGCATAATACTCCACATGTTGTTTTTCCTCTTTGCAAATAATCCACTAAAGTAATCCCTTGAGCATCCCAAAAAAAGTCATAATCACTTTGCCAGCCGCTAAACCGTTTTTTCTTCCTTCGGCGCAGGTTTTCCACTCTCAGTCCACTACTTGGATTGATCTTTTGTTCCGGGGATATAATGATGTCTCCACGTTTCATCTACTGTAACATAATGCCGCAAAACTCGTAGTACCTTGCATAAAAAGCGCCAAACACTCCGTCGAATCATCCACTCGATGTTGGTTTTCGTTAACAGTGAGCTAAAGCGGCACTCATCGCGCGCATTCCTTTTTTTCATTCGCAAATGTTGGTGTAAAACGTTAAAAACGCGTTCAGAGGAAATGCTTACCATTTCTAACATCTGCCGCAAATTTAAGCGCCGATCATTCAAAACGATTTTTGAACCTTTTTGAACATGTCTGGAATCGTGACTTCATTTGGACGGTCAGACCTGTTGGCGTCTCTGTAGCTCTGTCTCCGATGTTTCAAACCAGTTAACTAGGTATGAACTGTACTCAACGCAGGAGCTATATTACCTAAAATATTGCCTGTCTTGACTTTAATCTGGGTTGCTGTTTTCTCTTTTAAAGCGGCAGAGTTCGTTCTAGGGTCACACAAATTCTATCACTTCGAATAAATTTAAATTTAGACTTATAAAATAGAACATAATATATCAAATTTTGTATGCCTATATCTTCTTTAAATTAGGTGGTTTAGCCAGTTATCAATCAGCCTTATTATAAGCATGATCCCGATTCCGATCTTGTCGTCTTTTCTATATTTAAAGCGAGCAAACGAATATTCGGAGCCTTCGGATAATTGCCGATGCTAATAAGCATCCACATAATTACTATGCAGGTGCTTTGTCCTCCATCCCTCCTCTCCTTCAATGGGTCACCGGCTACTCACAAGCCACACGAAACGCGACAGCAAAGGTGTCACTTTACGGCGGTATCACGTAAGTGAGAGATATCTCTCGGGTTGTGCCGGACCAATACGGTTGAAATACAGCTCCTTTCACAAAATCTAACCCTATAAATTGGCCCACAATTCTGCATAATATCTTCTGATAGTTTTGGTACATAGCGTTTTTTCTAGTAATGAGGTGAATTGGCGGTCCGTTTGCCTCTTACGTAACAATAAAGCTTCCTCAATATGCAAGCAGGTCTCCAAGTCTTCTTATCCTGCTAATCTTATTGATTACTAGGCTGAAGATGCAAGGCCTGATAGCAAAAAAACTAGTGCAATGTGTTAAACTGGCATGGGATTAACTTCTGAGGAAAGCAAATGAGTATGTCGTATTTAGTAGACTCGCGGAAAACACTGCGCTCTCTAAGAATTACAATGAATCTAAGCGTTTCATACAATAACGCTTGGGACTAGCTAACTGACAAAATGTGTAAGTAAGATTCTCCTCTATTGTACTTAGTCATGTTAATTGTGTTCTCATTTTGTGGTTTTTTGGTTATTGTATATATACAATCACAAAGATTGTAAATAAAGTCTTATCTACCCATCATCTATCTGAGCGAACGCAACCATATACTTTGTATTTCCGTTTACTAGCCTCGGATCTAGTAGGCGGGAACAAGGTTATCAGGTTCGCCAGTGTAGGAGAATTCAATGCGTATTTATCTTGAGTGTAGTTATAATGTTCATAAAGGAAGCGATTGGGTAGCGTCCTTAGATTCTTGGTCGTTCCGTGATACGGATCCTGGAGTCAGAATATTTCATAGAAGTTTGCTAACATAAACTTTACTTACACCTAAGTAAACGTTAACTGAAATTCGCCGCTGAAAGTTATCTAAATTTTTGTTTATATCTAGAGGATAAAGGTTAAGATAATATTGTGGCCTGGTGTATCCCACTTCTGGGTAGAGCCCTCTCCCCTTCCACCTCTCTCAGTATAGAGCCAAATTATGCCAATCCTTCCGCTTGGAGGGGACATATATATATATATACATTATAAAATATGCAATAAATAAAGTCTGCTCTTGACTTGTAACCTATAAATGAACCAATTTTGAAGAAAATACTCGAGATAAGTCCACAGTGGTCGACGTCCATACACTTTATTAATAAACCTCTAACAACTAAGTTACAGAAATGTTTTAGAGGTAACATAAAAACTTTAGCCTTTGCAAAGATTGAGGTAACGCAATCACGAACAACTAACACAATCCAGACTTTCCAAGAAAATACAAAGCAGGTTAAGAAAATAAAATGGCACGTATAGAAATTCAAGTGAAGGCGTTCTTGGAGCTGCACGACTGCCCAAAGGTCACCAAATTGCATTTACACTCCGACATCAAAAAGGAGTTGTAAATAATGTGCACAGAAATGTAGATGCAACTCCAAGAGATCACATATTTTTTTAAATAATTACAAACTGAAGCAGCAGACATTTGAAAACACAATTTTAATATGTTCACTAGAGATACCAAATTGTAAGTAAATTATGTTACTTTATGCCACTGAATACTTTAGTTCAAGGTGCAACAATACTGAAATTTTCTTTTTCCAACTTGAGCCTTTTAAGCATTTTTTTATTTGACTGCTTTTCTTGAATTAGTTTGCCAATAAGTACTTCATATTTGGAACCATACATGTAATGAAATAGGCGTTGTGATTTATATAAAAGTTTAATCAGTATCGGGTGGGGGCGGCTTAAGAATTTTATCATACAAACTGACCCAGATGAGACACAAGAGCCATCTAAAAGGCATCAGGGTCACTCAACAAGAAGCTGATACGGATTTCTGTAGGTTCCATCTCATTTTGAAACCAATATCCCTGTCTTTCTCCTTATCGCGTTGACAGAACCATGTAGCACAAAGCAGCAGTACTCTAAAGTTAGTATCATGAAAGGAAACAGGGCCTTGAGACTTGTGTAGCTTTATCAGACTGGAAGAATCATTATAACACTCTTCGTATTATTTAAAACCAACTCACTCTGCCTCTTGTAGCTCAGTGACACTAAGTGGGTCTTGGTACTATAATATAATATACTATACGGTATCCTGATATGATAGTCACCCAATGAGAAATTCGACAAGCTTGTTCATAACTAATGCAAAACTGTATCAGAACCATAGTCTAGCGTGTAATCATGCAGGCTTACCCAACACAAATACACAAGATATCGAAGCTTGGAATATTCAAAAGACGCCTTTGCTTTTACAACGAACGTTTGGTCAATACGCGGCTTATTCGATTTAGCTCCGGCCCATTCATGAGATTTTTACATAGGATATTGGATTCTTCTACGTCTGCATATAAATCGAGCGAGCTAAATGGATCTTTGTTTTCTTTTTCGTGTTTTCGTGCGCTCCTTATGAATAATGTCTGTTCCAATAGAAGCGGTATGAACGTAATCTACATGTGAAATCGCACGAATGAATATTCCATTCAATTACGTAATGAATTTTTTAAGCTCTCAAAACTTATCACAAACTTAATATAAGAATATATTGAAGTTAGTAATAAGCTTGCGCTGCGACTATTATGGAAAGGAATGAAATTAGCATATTTTTCTACAACTTTATATAATACAAGAATTTAAATTAAAACTACAGCATAAAGAATGTTTGAAAAATATGTTTTTCTCTATTTATTTTATACATTCTCTACAAGGATTGTAATAATGTATAGGATATTTAGAATAAGATAAAAAAGATTCCTTACCTATTTCGTTACGTTTCAATTTTTAAGTTACACAATATTCACGACAGAATAGTGGTCACCATAGTCAGTTGTGTGTAAACTACACTATTGGGGAGAGACATGGGCTACGCTTTATTATGAATTTACCTAGAAGTACTTTGAGTAACTAACAGTGACATTTAATACCAAAAGTATGTAGCGGTGATGTGGGGATTACGAATCGTAGAGAAATAGTTTGCTGACTGTCTAATATATTCAACAAATGGTTGCAGGTTCTAAAACTTCCAATGCAGACCTTTTGTATAATTAATGTATCCCTCTATATAATGCAATCGGCATCAAAAATCACGTCTGGTAGATTGATTTAACAATTATAGTTATAAATAATTTATATCGCCTCTGTGGTGTACCGCTATGGGTGTCGCCTGTTAAGACCGTTAGCCGCGTGGGGTCTTGGGTTCCATCCCCAGGTCGGGAAACTATTCTTAAATGTTTTTCCGATTATCTTGAGCATACTGCGATTGGAATGTGCTCGAAGTGGCCATAGGCTTGCCACCTATGACATCATGGGACTCAGTACCTTGGCTAATCGTGGTTGTTCTAGTATATCTGCAGGGCTTACGAGTTGTGGATGTATCAGCTTACCTCTGCCCACCTCTTCGAGGATAGTGGACGTGAAGGTACTTTTACTTTTTTAAAATAATGTATATTCTATATGAAACGCCAAGTTCTCGCTTCTATTTCTGAACATGTCTACGGGCGTTACTAGTTGTTTTACTTCACATAATCTGCCTGCGTTGCGGCTCCATTTCGATGATGGACCAAGCTTCTAATATAATGGTACATTCACTTGGTCATGAATTTCTCACTATTGATCAGTAGGTTTAGCTAATTGGTCAACCTTACTGTATGTAGCCGCAATAAGCGACTTAAAATTTGTCGGCGACAGCTGTTCTTTTGGCGGATTGGAGCCCTATGGAGCCCACTAATAGATAACTTAAGTTTAATTTAGTTCACGAATTGGTTATAACTTTATATTTGATTCACAGGGCAACACTTCTGTTATTTCTGCATGTGATTTTAAGTGTACGCCATTATTTTAGCGCTTCTAAAGACATTTTACATTTAGTGTTACTACCAATTCGTTACCAATTACGTCACATATTGATCGTTATTGGCCAGGACCGTTTCTGAAAAACTGTTCAAATAGTTAAAAAAAAATGATTAAATAAATATGTACAAACATAATGCAAGGGTGTGTCATATATTTTTAGAATGTTAACAAAAACAGGCGAAAACACTACAAGATTAGGACAAAAACCATTAATCTCAATTAAAAAATCAACAGGAGCCATTTTATGGCACAAAGCGTTCAAGGTGTTTACCAGTAACAGAAAAATATTTATCCAAATACAGATATAAAAACCAAAAGGGATGAATAAAATATATTGTTATGGTAATTTTCTCGAATTCAGTTTAAAAAGGAAACTATTGTCACTTTATTTACGAGCAAAAAACTCGATATCGCAGCCTAAAGTTATATTTTTTTATAATTGATCAGGTGCAAATACCTCTAAATTGATCTTGATGGTACTAAAGTGAGCTAGTAGTACACGCTTATATTAGACGATGGATTATTGAAATGTTATAGTCTAGTTACAGAATCTCTGGTTATTAGAATTTGTACTTGTGCTGAAAATCACTAGCCTCCAGCCCATTTGCATTTTTGCGTTCTCCGTAATATGAAAATGTTTACATTATCTTTCTTTTACAGATCTTTCTGGAAAATGACCTAAGGCTACAGCTACAATGAAGACCGTCAACCTTATATTGACACTAATTAGTGTTATTTCGTTCACATGTACCCATGCTAAAATAGGTAAGTCGATTTCTGTGTATATTAAGTACTCCCAACGAAGTTTACATCTAGTTTTAAAACCCACGCGATCTTTGTTGTTACTGATGTTATACTTACAAATGTTAGTTTTCGATTTATTTGTGTGAAGTGAATACAATAAAAAGTATATGTTTATGGATAATGTACGTATATTGGAAGGAAATCTTTTCCAAGAAATAATATTAAGATATTTAGACACCATATCTATAGGAAACGGATAAACGAATATAAAATAAATTAATTTGTGTCATTCGCAAATTACAATCATTTAATACTATTTTATAAAAAGGATTCTAAAGTGAAACCATAGACCTAGTTAAGGTTGTAGAAGTATGGTTCTGTGTTCATTCATTAAGAACTCTCTGTAACGACTTACATATAGCATGGAGATGCAGTTACATTACTCCTCTTCTTCGGCAAATATTCACCCACATTTGAGCATACGCCTCTCCAATCTTTCTCAATCTGGTACGTTTGTCCGTTTCCCTCATCCACATAGGCCCGGCTGTGGCTTTTATGTCATCGTACCATCTGGCAGGTGGCCGGCCCTCCTGCATAACCAAGGTCTCCACTCTAAAACGCGCTTGCTCCATCGGCCGTCGTGTCTTCGGCATTTCATCTTGGAGAATCTTCGACCCGCATGCGCTGTCTGATGAGCTCGTTTAGGACTCGATCGTGCAGCGCAATGCCCAGCACGGCTCGCTCCATGGCGGTCAGCGGCCACGTCTCACAAGCGTACGTCATAGCCGGTAGCACACACTGATTAAAAACTTTGGTACTCAGCGATTGGGGAATCTTTGCTTCCAGGACGAAACTCGCGTTACCGAAAGCTGCCCACCCTAATTACTTCCTTCGTTTATCCCTGCCCTCATTGAATCTCGGCCGAGCTTTATCTCCTGTCCTAAGTATATGTACTCCTGTACTTGCTGTAGTGGTTTGCCGTCCAATAAAATGGGGTTCGGTGTGAAATGCTATATGCTGATGAATGATGGATGTAAATGAATATATGCTGCAGGTCTTCGGCATATTCTGCAATGATGGCTATATCCTCAGCATAGCGTAGGTGCTTAAGGTACCGCCATCTACATTTATTCCCTTGCCAGTCCATTCCAATGTTTTGAATATATCCTCCATAGCAATATTGCCATTGCCACAGCTTTGGGGATATCACGTCACCTTAGTTACATTAGGTTACATTAGAAGTCACGTTAGGCTTCCTTAAATATGACTCTCACGCTTAGTACGTATTCTGTCAAACACATATTCCAATTTTTTTTTATAGTCTTGTATATCTAAGTAGTTAATTGGGTATGAACTTTAATATATTTGAATATGATAGGAAATAATAGCAATGATAAATAATTCCATACGAACGAAGGAGTAGGCACCTATTAGACGTACGTACATATGTTACTTATTCCTTCTATGATAATATTATAACTACTCTGTATACTATACATACCAATCATTTGGAAAAAAAGCCTTTAGAATCTTATGTGTAAGATGCTGAACTTCTAAAAATACGACTAACGAGGTTGGTGGAATGATGGATCGCAATGTCTATCTATAACCTACTTCACGTTATTTATGTCAATATGCAGCTACTAATACAGAACCTAATTAAAAAGCTCCTCGCTCATTTCTGTGATTCGTTTGCTTCATTAAACCAGTTTTTTTTATTCATACAGACATCCGCATGCTATATGTCGCAGTCACAAGTAGACCTTATGAAATTAAACATATTCCGAATTCATTTAGAATTTAATTTAAAAGGTTGCCCTACCACAATTTTCAACTACGTAACTGTAATCAACTGATCTAAATTAAACGCAACGCTGTATACGCTTTGCGAAACGAAAGGCTTACCAGAAGGAAGATTAAATTGTTAATATTTAAGGATGCCTAGTTTAAGCTCTATTTTGCTGTGAACAAGTTCTTTTCACTATGAATATTCGGGTTCATTGTAGGCTTACAATTGTTCAGTCCACAATTTTGTAGTACAGTTTCTATAAAAAATATTAAAACTCTATATTATATACTAACGATCCACCCCGGCTTGTCCCCTGAATAATAGGGGCAATTATAAACTATAACTTTCCTCGGTAATATCTCTATGTATTAGTGAAAACCGTATGAAAATCCATTTAGTAAACTTTGAGAAAATCATTTACATGCAAACTTACAACTTTTGTGGATTTTGTTTTATAACATAGATATGTTTATTCAGAATCCTGGTAATGGTACATGTTTTTCATTAAATTAAAACCGTATTCTAGTTCCGGGATTACCTACCAATATTTTCTAAGCTGAAATTAAAACACTGACATTCGAACACACTGATGTAAAAAAATGACAAAAACGTGACATGTAACTGCAGAACAGACTCACATTAGGTTGACTTTTTGTTTCCCCGAAGTCCCTACTCGACGCTGCCTAGATTTCCCAAGAGTCCCTAACTAGATTACTGAGTGGCGGCGTATTGTTGATTTTTATAGTGTTCGTTGACATACGATTTTAATACCATTGTTTTCTTTCCACGACGGCCAATCAAGCTCGTTTTCCTCATTACTGTTGGATATCACGGATATGACAGGAACATTTCTGTGAGATTGCAAATAGACTTTAGAGTGCTGCATCATTGCGAGTTGTTTTGAGGCTTGCGGTCATTTTAGTTAGCGAAATATCCTCTTTCAAATTATTTAAAAATCTAACTTCAAGTCCTTATATAACCACATTCATATCAGCATCATCATCAGTTTTATCGGTCCACTGTTAAGCTCGGATTTCTTTCAATGGACACAAAAAATATTGATCTAATGCTAATCAATTCATATGATATGCGCAGTGTGTAACTTATCTTAGCAGTGATATTTCATCTCCTTTCCATATCGTTACTGGCATGATATACTCTCACATTAATTAGCTTGAATATTTATTTGTATTGAAACAAGTATAATGTGTCCAAATAGTTCTCATATACAGGAAGCAGAGGCAAATATAATGATTTTTTAGAATCTTGTTCGGTCAAGCTAAAAAATATTCTTGTGAGAAAAGAAATATAGTTAAATTGAAAAACAGGGAAGAACAAAACCATATTTAAGATTTTGGTAAAAAAAAATAAGTTCATACTCATCATTTTTGGATCAACGAAATCTATTATGACTTTATAGATAAATACACTAGAGTTGTTAAAGTAATTTTAACTCTTTATAGATAAAAACAATTAAACACCAGGTTCACTAAAGTAGTCTAACCTTGTTTATCATATAAGACAACGTTAAGAGCAAAGCTTGTGACATACCTGTCCTGCAATGTTTTTGAGAGATTGTAAAGCTACAGTGTATAAACCTTCCTCTGCAGGTTTATAGAAGTACTTTTAAACGAATAAATCATCTTAATTGTTATGATATATTGTATCCGTATTTGAATATAGAAGAACACTTGAAGACATCGTAACTTGGTTAGTTTGGTGAATGATTGAAAAGATGCACATACGCAGACATAAAAAGAAACTATTCACTTTAACAATAGAATCATCATAAAAGTAATGTAAACCTTTTATTTTATAATTTTATAAAGATTATACGCACTAAAATTGTGTATAATACATATTATAAAATATTCCGCGTATGTTTCTGATGTACACAAAGGATATTAAATGTAATAAACGTATAATACTTTCAGAATACAGCCAATAAGATTAACGCGGCTTCTTGCTTTTTATGCGAGAGTTACAATGTTTTTAGGTGCGTGCGTTATGAACACGTAACTTTAACACACATAATATATTTTATGTATATTTTTAAAGCAGGCAAAGAGGGAATCCATGTCATAGTGCTGAGCTGGATGATGTGACTGTAATCTTTAGTAGTGTTCCTGAGAGCACTCGTGTGGCACTTATTACAATAAATTACAGACAATATATTCTACAGCTAGGACTTTATGTGGCATGATGTTGAGCTCAGAGCCAAGAGAATGCATAAGTGAAATTTAGCAACAGTATTTCTAAGAAAATTGAGAACTTCTTAATATGTATTAGCATGCTGCAACACGTCTGCACCAGTGGTCGTAAAAAAAATTTGACTGGCCGTTTGCACCCATAATCTGTATGAAAAAGGAAGAGTAATATTTGAATAGTTTCTGGTCATAATCTTTTTAGAGAGACCGCGGAGACCCCACTCATTAGGGAACACCGATTCTTCCGTGGATGATCCGTGAGGCTATTGAAATTAAAATACACCCAAATTCCAATAGAGATGATGACTTTGCTTCGTTTAGGTCCCAGTGTAAATATAATCAAATCAAAAACTAAACATAACACCTCAAGACAGCAAGAGATAATAAGTACTGTTTGCGTTAATCGGAACAACCAAATAACTAGAATTCTCCGAGGACGTTCAATAATTTGTGACATCACGTCGCCTGTCATCTCAGGCCACCTGTGACCATAGTTGATGTATATCTTTTGAAAAGTCAAGCTACTTAAATGATCAAATAAGCTACGATATAGTTCGTAAAAGTGAGTTTTATTGCAACAAAAGGTTTTCCAAATTGTAATCTATATCTACGCGAAACAACCAAATTAGTTCCATAGCTTTTGCGCGGAAGCGAGGAATTGAAAAACAATGCCCGTATGTACAAACTACTCTACTCATAAAATTAATTACTTAGGATCCATTGACTAGCTGGATAAAGTTAGTGAAGAGATAAAAACGAACGTTCTACAAGCAATAATCGTCTCTAAAAAGACAGTCCCCTCTAGTACCCTCCTACATCCTTTAATTTGACACTTTGCTACGTCTATATTTATACTGCCATATATCACACGTTACGATAAGTGTTATAACAGAAAATAGACATCTCATTCCGCTGATGGAGGTATTACAACTTGGGTTAGCAAGATATTGCTTATATTCTATCCGATATTTATCTATTATACTTGTTTCGATTGGAAATTGGAATAGTGTACTATGGGTGCTATATAGTGGTAATACCAGTAGATTGAGGGGAGGGGAGGGGCTAAACTTTCTTTAATAAAAGCATATTATTTTTTCTTGTAAAATACTCCTCGTACTAAATCTTTACTACTATACTAAGAACCGGTTTCACGTGTTTCTATTAAGGAAGGCTAACTGGGGGATAATCTATTAGACTAACCAGGGATTAATTACGATAAAAATGTAGTACATAAAAGTAATCAATATAATCTTCTGAGTAAATGAACTCAAATTAAATAAAGTCTCTCAGTTACCAAAAGTTTCAACAAAGGAAATACCTCCTAGGATTCCTCCACTACACACAGAGTACCAACAGTAAAATTTAAGTTTATCAACTCTATAGAGTTTGCGTTTTGCAAATTTTGTATGGATTATGAACATTGGTCGATAGACGGAAGTTTATAATCCCATACATAACGCTTCAAACGCAAAAGCGATGGAGGTTGTTAAAAAACTTATCAGTTCCGAAGCCGGTGTGTTAGTTCCGTTGCTTTTTCCACTTAAGTCTCATAAACAGTATTTTGCACAATGTAATGGAAACCCAAGCGAGATTCAACGGATTATATCATGAATGATTTACGTTCTCAAAGATCCACGATTCATGTTCAGTAAGTGTGCTTATCTGCCTGCCTTCTTGTTTTAAAATAATACTTTCTTGTTTACTAAGAAAATATAAATTTGCATACTAAAAATCACTCACACCTTGAAGATGTGACAAGTTATGGGCACTTAATGAGCACACCTGAACGGAAAATATCAAAATAGCAGAGATATAATTAATTGTAAGACGCATTATCACAAAGAGGGTAAATCATCGCCAGATAACATTGATTTACAAATATTTTATAAATCAATGACTTCTTGCAGTAAATTGGTGTCTATTAGATTAAAATCTTGCTGAGAAGTTTCTATAACTAATAAATAGATAGAACAACAATAGTCCACCACTTTTTGTGCAAGCATATTGCTCAGTCCAGAAACTTTTTGTCCAAACGTATTGCTCAGTCCAGAATCTTTTTGTCCAAACGTATTGGTAAGTCCAGAAACTTTTTGTCCAAGCGTATTGCTCAGTCCAGAAACTTTTTGTCCAAACGTATTGCTCAGTCCAGAAACTTTTTGTCCAAACGTATTGCTCAGTCCAGAAACTTTTTGTCCAAACGTATTGCTCAGTTCAGAAACTTCTGGTACCATCTATCACAATTATACTTAATATATTCATGTAATAGTAGTAAACTGCGGCTCAGTATCTATACATCAATCGGTACATTGTAAGTGGGATATTTTAAGTATTTTTCATTATTAACTTCACCCGCTTCATGTATTTGGTATCTTTTTAATAATAATTAACATAAAATCCAAGTTCAATTTTGTTAAAATTAAAAAAAAAACATGAAAGATAAATAATAGTCTGTGTTGTTTCCTTTCGATACATGATATCACCAAATGAGTGATCTGTAGCTAAATGATTATATAATATGCTAAGCACCATAAGGAGATTATTAACGTAATATCAATTATATTCAAGCCAGTCCCAACGTAGTCATGTTAAATTGTCGTAATTACAAATGCGACTATGTAATTAATTGAATCATCTATAATACAAAGAGCAACACAATTGAAGAAGATGGGCTTCAAATTACAGATAAGCCATTTATTTGTATTATCTAACCCATCATTGTAGATAGCTTCCTCTCCTTTGCAGAGGTTCCTAGATAGCCTCTAAAGGGATGATAATAAGTCGTTTGCGTCTGTATCGGAGCTGCTGGCAACATGAGTACTCATATGGTACCGCTTTGGTGACATCAGTTGGTTGGTGTTCGCGGCCGTTTTGCCTCTCACTTTGCTTAAATATATTTAGTTTTTCGAGGTTGTCTCGTGTCTAAGGAATTTTTGGTAGCAGTACTAAGGCTAGCCTAGTCCTAGCCTTATCCAATATATGCTACCAGGAATTCCTCGGATAATACTAATACCGCCTCATCAATTAGGATTGGTCATGAGTTAGTCTACTTGTTTGGTTTGCTGTCCACTGTATGACAACATTCTTCACCAACACTACATCTTAAAAGCCCCGATCTCTTGCCATTATATAGTTATTATGATTTGGAATGTAGGTAGATAACATTACGGTTTCATTAGAAAAAAGCATTTTCGTTGATGAAACATAAAGTGCCTTTGTCAATCCTTTGAGACACGAAAACAGCGGACTTTGAGAAAATATATTTCTAGGATTTTCTTTCATTAAAACTACTTTGTTTATAACGAAAAAAAATGCAAACTTCGTGGAACAAAGATTTTAAGCCGGAAGGACAATGCCGGAACCACCGGTTTTTTTTCACTAGGGAATGTTTCTTTATCAAAGTTATTCGAGATTCATATTCCTTTATATTTCTGATGTCTAAGTTTGTCATACTTTTAATACGAAAGACAAAAGGAATAATAAATCTAAACTATACTTCAGAAGGAAAATTATAAAATATTACTATTAAATTATAATAATTATTACTACGTATTATTATTTCATTCATTAAAACATTTTCCTTTATACTGGTTATTTCGGTTTACATTTGATAATCATCTTAAATGATATTATGTTATACAAAAATATATAATATATATCGAGTAACAGGAGATCGGTAGTCTCGGCGTTCATTGAAAGATGCCTATGTCCAGCGGTGGACCGATAAGGGCTGATAATGATGGTAATCCAATATAATGTATAACAATTGCAACAGCCCTGCAGCTGATTCGGCACTGAGTGACCGCGATGGTATCTCTCTCTTACATAACACCAGATTTGCGCTACATAGCCCCCAAGCGGATGTCTATGGATTTCGGTATCTACCTAAAGGCAGCGACTGTTCTTTTTGGCCCGAACAATATTAATGCATGTCACCAGATCAAGAGATCTTAAGATACGTAAGAACGTAGAGTAACTCTTACCCTCTCACTGAGTAGGAATAGACCTTTGTCCGTGTATATGAAAGACTATATTATGTATAGTAATAATACTTAATCATGTCTTGGCATAAATAATAATAATTGATTCAATTAAAGGTGAATGAATATACATTCCCCTATATAGAAAATTTTAAAAATATAGATTTATTTTTTTAAAGTAGATACTTATAATTCCAATTAATAATTGTCTCCAATAATTGATTTTCAATTATTATTATTGTTGTGTCTATTCGTAGTCATTGCTTAGAAAAAGCAAAAACCGTTGCAAGAAATTCTACACGTCCGCGGAACAGATTTGCGTTTATTTCTAAGTTTTTCATAAAATATACGGATGCATCTTTTTATAGAATTAAAAATAAGAAGATCAATGTTATAATTAATATTAACGAATACTGGCCAGACTGACTTAGTATTATCGCCTTTAAATAAAGATTTAAAAAAAATACTGGTTTCGATTATTTATGATTTATTGTTCCTAAGACCTCAGAAAAGGCGGCACCGATGGCACTTATGCCGCGAGTGCCACAGCCCACTGGACCCCACCAGGGCTGGTGATGGTGTAAACGCATTCCATCTTAAAAAAAAAAACTTAATACTTATACCCCATATTTTGAAGGCATTGCTTTCCCTGGTCCTAAAATATAAGATATGACTTTAGCTCTAAACCTAGATTAAAAACATGAAATCATATGTTTTTTTTAAATCCAAAACTGTTGAGATGAAATTTTATTTGTCGTTAAGATGTGACGTCATACGATTCAGGACGTTGCTAATCTTAGATCTTAAGTTTATTGCAAATACATTAAGCGAGTGCAGTCTTGCGTGTGTGTAGATGTCATTAAAGTTACCAGAGCTATAACTTTACAAGCCAACCACTTTATCTGTATTACTGAACATGACACACTCTCGTACGGAGATTACGGATAATATCCTCAGTCTTGTATTACCTATGAACTATGATGTATGGAAATAC
>JAFELO010000072.1:459640-513746 GCA_017140195.1 Eumaeus atala
GCCAATACAAACGTTCGAAAATTCTTGACTAAATCGCATATTCCTCAAGCCGCGAATTTTCGAAGAGATTAGCTAGTCACATATACTCGAGGTCGTAACATAATAATATTTGAGCAACAAATTATGTAACAATCTTTATAGCTTTACCTTCGTAGATGTCTACTATAAATGACCATCCGGTATTAGAGCTTAGCTAGCTAGCTTTATTACATTTTAGACATTTACAAAGACACAAGAACAATAAACTTAAAGAGCCGATGATTGTTATTTGTAAATCGAACAAATCGTATTCCATCGATTTTTAATTCATCGATTACGATTTTATCGACTGACTCATCATTGTCGCTGTCTGCAATCATCATTAAATTCCTGAATATAAAAACTTCTTTCGGTACATCTCTAGAATGGAATCGTAGTAGCTTAAATATAAATATTTTCCGACGCGCGTTTTAATTACTTTGTCATGAATAGGCCATCGCTGTTCTGTGAACTATTACTATCTACTTATTACTATTTATTAACGTTACTATTTATTACCTATCTACTTACACCGGTTGTAAATATTTATAGTATGAGCTAGGTAAAATGTTAGAAAACTAGATAAATACATAAAGTATTTATTTGTAGTACATGAGTGCAAGAGTCAACTCTTGGTTGTGGGTGAGTCGTATCTTAATTACCAAGCTGGTATTTAATATTATGGGATGAGACAGAAATTAGAATACGAACACACGTTCAGAACTTGCACCAAAGGAGTATTTAACAAACTTTGTCATAAGTGAGATTAGCGATAACGGTAGCTTAAATAAATTACGATTATGTTAGGAAATGGTAGAAATAGGAAGTGTTTCCTACTTCTCCTATTTTATTTTATACTTGCGATATGCCGCTGCTTCGGCTGTAAATAATAGTGGCCGGATTGCTACCTTAACAAATTATATGCTAAAAGCTTCCACGGGAACCGCTCTATCAGTTGTGAAAACCGCGGATGCCTGTTTTTTCTAATTATTATTATAGTATAGGGAGGCAAACGAGTATTCGGAGCTCCTTGACGACTACCGACGCTCATAGACATCTGCTATATTGTCATGCAGATGCGCTGCTCACCTTCGCACCAATGGACCACCTGCTACTCGCAAACCACACAAAACGTGACAGTATAATTGTCACTTGTGTTGCGACGGTGTGTGTGTGTATGTGTTTTGTTTACTTTGTTTTATAATATGCGTATACTGGTAAAACGTGAAAACCTACCATTTGGATTACCAGTTGGTAAGATGCCAACGACGCCCACGCACATTCAGATAACTTGATTACAATCGTATTACACAAATAGTTGCATTACAATTTATTAATGAAACGAAACCTTTCTTATGGAATTCAGAAATGCCACCGGCGTGTCACCTAATCACTAATTGACAGTTGAGGGAGTTAACCAATAAGGGATAGAAATAATACATAACAGACGTCTCCCTACGGTATTAAACAAATTCTATTTATGGTAAAGGGTCAATATAATTTATATATAGCGTAATTTCACTTATTCAAATATATCTCCGTTGCTGTACATAGCGTCTAATTAGTTTTAAAGTTTTGTTTATTGATTATTGTTGAGTGGTCGTATGACGGGTTACGGACGGTTTACAAACATATTTCGGCTTGCGATGATGATACTTTTTGACCGAAGGAAAAAAGCTGGAGGAGGTTCCTAATTCAATGCGTATATATTTTTTTATGTTACATTAACGAAATGTTATGACTGTCATAACATTTTATTGAGTAAACAAATTTTCATAATTCTTCTTTCAATGGATAGAGTCTACTAGAAGTCGGATCAATAATAATTTAATTCTGCGTTTAATTTTAAGCATTAAGCGAGTCGATTTTTCGCGTCGGTATGCGCGCACATCATAAAAAATTACTCTCATATTTTTTTCCTTAACCCGCGAGAGCCACCAGATGTCTATTTTTTGTGGATATAAGTAATTATGCCTTGGTTTCACACGGGTAAAATCTATACCAACAAAACGATTCATTTGAAGTTATACTATGTTTGGCTCGGAAAATGTAAATTTTTAAAATGCGGGCGCACATCGTCACGAAAAACCAATATCCTGATACTTCCGGCATCACAAGAGAATAATTGAAATGTTGACTTATAGGTTTATTAGGTATTTACATAGGTAATTATAGAGTCAATATTTTAATTTTTCTCTTGTTACACCAAGGGTGTACAGCCTCAAAGGCATGTGCATAAGTATACACACACTTTTTGAGATAAAAAGTAATTTTTATGTTATTCCCTACATCTGTGCTAAGTTTCCTCAAAATTAGTTTAATAGTGTTTCAGTGAATGTATAACAAACATACAATGAGCAAACGTTTGCATTTGTTAAAATATTATTTGGTAGTATTTTAGGAGGAGGTAATGTCATGCTGCATCGGACGAGCTAGTGCCGTGCATGGTACATCCTGTAACTAGTATACATCTTGTACTTTGGTAGTGACTTTCGCTCACTTGATACCGGCTCACTTGATGACAGCGTCGCTGACGCGTTTAGTGCGGTTTGTGAGTAGCCGGCGGCCCATTGGGGAGGGGAGGATAGGAGGGCAATGCATCTGCGTAATAATCATGCGAATGTTTATGGACGTCGGTAGTCATCAAAGGTCGCCGATTGCTCGTTTGCCCCGTTATGCTAAAGAAAAATAGTCTTCTATGTCAGAGTCACTTTGAGTAAAATGTCGTGACAAGAAACAACAACTCTTAGGTTGTTGCCGCCAGTTACGTGTTGATTTCTGTAAAAGTGAAAGACTAAAATAAATATATACTTTCGCATTTAAAATATTAGTATGAATATCAGTAGATATGCCATGGAATATGTACAACCAGTTATACTTTGATGGCAGATTCATCTTACATCATCAATACGCAGCAGGTCCAAATAAAATAAGAAATTTTAATGTCTATGCAATAATGATGTAGTATATCCTATTTCTGACGGCTGACGCCCATAAATAATGTAACAATTAGAGTTCGTGCAATTGCGTTACTGCAAATATGTCATCCTGTCCAGGTAACATATTCAAACTCGCAAAATGATACGAAATACGTACATATAAACATTTACATTTACGCCGCTATACTACTATCAGAGGTGCTATACTACTATCAGGTCACATTTGTTCCGTGAATGGTGAGCGGATACAGGTGGTTGGCAGTTCTCACATAAAAGTTATCTAATGTCTACAGATAAATTCATTCAGACCCATCTCAGTGATGAACTATTGATAAATTTCATTGATACGTATTGAAAAAGTATCAACATTTGTACTCTATTTATTAATTGATGCCTATATTTATTGACGCGATTATTCCATATTCAATTCTGTACATTGATTGAAATCGCAATAAAAAGTGGTACAAATAGAAACTATTTGTAATATGAATATAAATTGGTCTAACATTGGCCCTTCGATGAGACCAATGAAGTATAATTCTACTTTGATTTTAAATTGTATTGCGAGTAATATTGCTACAAGTTAGACAGTATATTGGCTTAAAGGTCTGGTTGTTGCAGCACTGCACCTACACAGGTGAGATCAAGAAAGCATCAATTTCTCATTGAATATTGTGTCTGAGTGAGATTTACTGGTGGTTGCTGATGGCTTAGCTGGACAAGCGAAGGGAGAGAGAAGTACTACTACTGTATTATAGATTCAAAAATGGATATGAAAAACTCCATTCAATAACGGGCAAGAGAGTGCCAGCGTTACGCCCAAAAATGGTGGATTTTCACGTGTGAAGAATCCCTGTCTCTGTGCCACTGTACTGAAGAACAATTTAAACTTTACCGCGCTTGCACACCAATCGTCTTCCCACCGAGTGAACGGTCGACCACCACTTCGTTTTACTAAACGCGGCCCCCACTCCAGGGCCTTAGTGGCCCATCGGCCATCTGTTCTTCTGAGTATGTGACTAGCCCATTGCCACTTCAGCGAGCTTATTCTTCGCGTGATATCGGATACTTATTCGTATACGTCGGCAATGGATTATCAAAATTCTTTTCGTGTTTGGAGAGGTCGAAGTGATTATGGAATCACTTCGACTTCTTCAAACACAAAAAGTGATATTGGAATTGACCATGGGGTCAATCCTTCATTTGATATGCACGTATACGTATTTTATTGCAAAATTTCTAATGTTAATTGAACTTTTGAATCTGACAGTCATAATCTCATCTGATGATGGAAGGTAAAGGCCCTTAAAAGTTTGAGATTATACCACTAACCATATACAAGAATATTGTATTTTTTCTAAATTGGGTAAGTGTATTAAGTCAAATATAGTTTATTTTTAAATTTTTAATGCATTATTTTTAAAGTGGGTTTAATATTAAGATTTAATCAATTTTAACAACTATTCATAATTGTTCAAATTGATTAAATCTTAACGTTTCTTAAATCTTATAAATATTTTATATCGTGCACACATAGGTTGTTACACTAACATAGTATCAAACATTTATACAAAGAAAGCATGAAAGATGTATTTAATTCTAAAGTGATGTCGAAAAAAAATGTCGACAACCCGTCTCAGACCTTATCATATGATTTCACAAAGTATCCGCGCAACAATCTCGTAAAAATAAAAGCTAAAAAAGTAAAAATGAATACGCTTGAACTATATTCAATATTTCTTTGTAATTCCAAATGTAATTGTAGTTTCGTAAAAATCTATGAACAATACAATGCGAATGTGGAAGGATGTAGGCTCTGGGGAAGATGACTGATATACCATGATCAGATCGGTTACTGGTCGAAGGTGGTGTCAAGAGTCTTCGTTACTGGCGTGTTTGTATGAAGAGAGTAAGGTATGTGGCGGAGACAAGGTAGGCATGTAAGTATAGTGTATGTGTTCACTCCGTTCTCTCTGCTTACCCTATCTGGTGCGAACATATGTTTTTTGCTGTTATGTATAAAAAGGGAGATTTTTACAGACTCTGTTTGCCTCTTGTGTTAGAGCGGGCGTTGCCGCGTTCAGCGTGATCAGGAAGGATCATAAGTATTACTGATGTGGTGTGTGGGGTTGCCCTTGATATTAATGCATATCATAACTTGGCTTCTCAATGAGACTTGGAGGAAGCTTACCACAGTTACGTAAACCACAAGATCATTGCATGAAGTCCTCAGAGTAGTAGAGAAATAAACATCAGGTTAACTTCTTCGTCAGTTCGTAAGAACAGGACAAGTGCACGTTGGACTGGGAATCGTGATAGCCTCATTGCTGCATAGCAACTAATTTGGGCGAGTTCAACCAGGGATCGTTTCGTATAGGTCATATGACGCCTTCGTCAAGTGACAGTGTGTATCGTGGGTTTTGTGACTATCCTTTGGCCCAGAGGGGGAAGAGGACAGTAGGGCAGCACATCTATATAGTGTAATACTAACCATTTTCAACTACTTCTGTTCACTGTAGAACATAGGTCTCATTTAATGAATACCAAGACGGCCGTACAAAAGATATACTTTACCCATTCACCATTTAAACAAAAAGTGTGCATTACTTAGTAGTTAATTCAATATTAATAAGCGACAACGGTAATTGTATATGATGTAGTCATCAAAATTCCCATTATCTATCCTTTGTAATAATTACAGGCCCATCAAAGAATTCATTAACAAATTATTATAATAATGAATGTTTTACGCTTTCTGAAATTTTGAAAGTACACGCTATTCATACTTACAACAAATTTTATGAGAAACCTATCATGGTGAAATTTGTAATAAAAGTAGCATCAGATATCTTTATTCGAGGCGCTTCGAGGTCAAATATATGCTTTTTAATACTTTTGAAAACATAGGTTTAGTGAAAGCAGTATCTTTTATAAAACCTAGCAAAACAGGTGTTTTGCTATATAGAGCCTGGTCTTGCAGGAAGGACCAGTATAGGTATCTCTCGCTCGCATCATACATGAAATAAACTGACATCCTTGGTGTCGCGTTTCTTACTTTCCTTTTTGCTTTTTATGAGTAGCTGGTAGCCCATTGCGGGGAAAAGCAAGGGAGGGCAACGCATCGGCCCTTTAATTGTTCGGATGTTCATGGGCGTCGGTAGTCTCAAAAACATTTGATTACTCGTTCGCCTTCACAAATTGCTTAAAAGAACTTTACATTTTCATTAAAATGCAAACGGAGTCGCCGGTATCAGCTAGTAGAAAAATAAATTATCAAAATTAACCTCGCTCTACTTACAAAATTATACGGGCTTAAAGATTATTTCCTCTTCTGTGCGTGGCATACGACGGTAGATAATTTAAGCCCGCTAATCACAGGGTGCCCGGCCTCTTTGTTGAAGGGTGAGCCTTGATTGATGGCACAACTTTGCGATGTTAGGTTAATCTTACTGCACCAATGTGTGTAGGTGTTTCCGTTTGTGATGTATTGCCTACTCTACATCAAATGACAGTGGACATGCCTCCTTAATGACATGCTTGGCTTAGAACGATTTGGTTTTATTTTGATTTCATAAAGTATTACATTGTTTCCGAGTTCAGCCTATGCATTTAAGTGAATACTTTCTCTTCGATCATAGTTTTTGAACGGCGAGTAATGGCAAAAGAAATTGTGTATTTATGTACACACGTTGGAACTTATACTCCTTTGGCTAATAAAAGAAAAACTAAAGTGCTTATACTAAATCTAAGTTCAAGGTCGTTTTTTGTCGTATAAATTTACGCTTTTAATTTTTCCCCAACTTGCCAAAAGAAGTATAACTTCAAACACCCAACTTGCTGCTCACTACTTTATTGAAAAGATACAATTTTAAGTAGTTCGGTATTTTTTCTTCTTCTTTCTTGTGTGTCGTGCAGTAGCTATGCGGATATGGACGTTAGTAGTGCCGTGAGAGACTCATTATGCTTTTCCCACGTCACTACTGAATATTGAATAATATCAAAACTATTGCCCAAAAAATTTCAAACAAGACGAGGAATGAATTGCCTAAATGTTTATCCTCTAATTTTCCCACTGATGGGCACTTCCTGTGTACATGGTTAATTATAGGGGTAATTGTTTTAGGACAAAAAGGGGATATTGGCCACCTCTCCAGACGAATGGGAGGGCGCGCGCACGATGCCGTTAAGGATACGGAAACGTGGACAAGAAACAAGCAACATGTAACGCGCTCCGTAATACAGGGAAGTAGAGAGCTACGCTCACATATATCACAGATTTGTGTCGCTACGAGCGCGGTGTATACTGTGCTACGCTCCTTAAAGTCACTCATACCCTTGTGTATAGTTTTGAGTTTTCGCTTCTATCGACAATTCTATGACTGCCTGTTAGTAATTTATAATAGTGGTGACTTCTGACAACGCATACATATGAGATCTAACGGTATCTATCTAGCGCCGGGAACCGTCACTACATGTACAAAATGTGAATTGTCAGTTTTCTTCATTATTTCATTACTTTTCGAGGTAGTGAACACTCACATATTTATATCGGATTGCGATCGTCATTTGTATCACGGGATTGACTGTAATTAAGTTAAATTGCAATAGCCTACAGGAGGGGGGTGGGGGGCAACGCACCGGCATAGTAATTATGCTGGTGTTCATGGGCGTCAGTAGTCGTAGAAAGGCTCCGGTTTCTCGTTTGCTGTAGAAAAAAATTCTGTGAAAAAAAAAAGATTTGAGCATTACACTCTAGTTATACGAAAATTTATGCTTGTTAGTAGCACTGAACGTCTTGTTCTCCATTTATTACTATTTCTTAGGTGACCCAAGATCCATCTACTCGTGAAAGTTACAAACGTCACATTACATACTGTTGTACTTAAATATAAAATTAAATTAATTCATCAATTAATTAGACACATCTTAATTTCTTTAACTTCCATTATACATTGTTAATGTAAATTGTATGTAATTTTGCTAGCATGAAAAGGAATCGAAATATCGCATGCTTAACAAATGATTCGATTTCAACCTCTCGTGAAGGTGAAGGTATCACGCGAAGGTGGCGTGATCGACTTGTTTTGTAGATAGCACGCACACTAACACACTGTTACCACATAATAACCCCCCCTTGATTGATGAATACATCCCCCTGCGTCGATGAGCTTACTGACGCGGCCGCTGACTTCCCATTGGTGCTTAATCGACGATAATTTAGAGACACGTCGTAGTATGACGACTTATTACTAGACTGTTACTTGCTATATGCTGATGCCATTTGTTGTTAGTGCATATAGAATATATCGCGCCTTTAGTAACGTTATTTAAAGTAGGATTTTCTCAGTGACTGCGATATTTATATAAAATACCGTCAAACGGTAAGCGGTAAAAAAAACAGCATTTCTTGGGTGAGATATACTTAAGTATCACAAATGCATATAATACATATACATATAAAACAAATCGAAACTTTATCGTTGGTGTTGGATGCTTGAACAGACATGTAACAATTATTAGCATATGAGTATGTTATCATTTGTTTTTGTTCAAAAAATAAATTCGCATTACCTTTTTAAAAGTTGCGCGACGGATGGAAAATTTTGGAATTTGGTTCCAGTTGAAGATTAAGTGAAGAAGACTTGCAGCAGGCTAACATTTTAATATGATATGCATGCGATTTTATTATCTCAATTAAATAAGAAGACGATAAAGACAACACGCACACAATATAGTGCTTGCTCACTCAACATGTGCAGTGACAAATTCTGACATATGATATTTATTACAATAACACTGCTTTTGCCTCTTTTGTAGGTTATTAACCGACGTGTAACATCTCAGTTCAATCATACAAATTGGTCTTGTAAGCGCATTGTTAAGTAACAAAATAAGCTAAGAAAAAGCCTTAAAAATTGTTTTATTTTCATACGATATTTAGTTTTTATTTACAAAAAAAAATTGTTTAAGTTAAAAATCAAGCTGTATTCTCTTTTAGCATAGGTGAACACACGAACAATTGGAGCCTTTCGATGACCACTCATGGCAATAACATCTTCATAATTGTCATGCATACGTGTTGACCTCCTTTAATCCTCCTCCCAATGAGCCACAAGGAACTCACAAAACCGCGAAATACATGACGGTATCGTGTGAGCGAGAGGCTTAGACTCCTTCTTTAGGCTCTGCTATCGTGTCGGTTTCATTTTGCACTTGCAGCATGGTGCTACCTCTTAATATAAAAGAGTCTTTAATAAATTGTCGATTCTTAAATGATACTGTTTGATCATGGGTAAACGTTTTTGGATCCTATGAGCAAAATTCAATGTCAACCAGTATAAATTTACCTACAAATATTTGTTGGCAAGATTTTTTGTGATTCAACTATCGATATAGGATATTGAGGTTTAAATGTAAAATTATTTCCTTTTTCCCCTTTTCTTTTGTGACATAACTCTTACCTTTAAGGCTGGATAAAATTCTTAAATTAGATGATTTTTTTAGTTGGTCTAGTCTCTTTGATGTTTTGTAAGCTACATAGAAAAGGTTACGTACGTTTTCAGGTAGGAGACCTACTCTATCTGAAAATCTTTGGTATCATTATATTACAATATAACACGGTAAAATTACTAGTTTGAGAATTTGCATCCAAGATGTACCAGCACTACGTACGTAACATTTTCGTCATGTAGTAATAGCTATGCTTGTCGCGTTAACAGGCGCCCAGTTGGCACATTGAGTAAAATGGGGTGAATTTACACTGCATAATATACGTGTGTGCGGATATTGTTGGGTGTCCATAGTCACCAAAAGGCTATGAATTATCGTTGGTTTGAATATACAATTGACAATTATGTTTATCATATTAATTCAAGTTTCTTTCAATTTTTACGTTAATAATATTAATTTGATATTGTAACATGTTACTCAATATCTTCAAAATGTTTTTGGGAAACACGTTTAACGTTACCGCGTACATTAATCTATCATTCTTTTGGTTTGTCAAATAACGCATAAAGCTTTAAGGCCTAAAACATTAATATCATTTGATTTATATCCTTTCGACGTTTTGCTCTGTGCTTAGCATGACTTCAGGTGTTTGAAATGAAATATTACATTTGTTAATTTATTGAGATGGAAGTAGGAACAGAAGACATGGCAGTTTGTACGTTCGTTACAGAATATGTAATACAACATAATTTGTTAAGTTTAAGAAAGCAGATTTTAATATTTTTCATCCTAACTCTGTTACTTACCTGCAAATATCTTTGTGCTAAATATGAATAAAATTATAAACCTAAATCGCATTTGTATATGTCTACATACATAGAAATTGTATGTAGGTGCCAAACCTACGTACATGTTCGTAGTTACATACGTTATAGCTACGTATATACCTACGTATATTTATGAATACCGGGGCAAGCCTTTAACGTTCATGATACCACAGGAAAATTACACTTCTTTTTCTGTTCCATTTCGTGCATTTTATGAGTTTGCCTGGTCCTATGACGGGTCAAAACCTCTGTTTTGTCCCGCTATAGTGCTCTAACGCCATCCCATCGGAGAACGACAAAATAGAGATTGCGCTTGTGTCTGCACAAATTTGTGCACTCTAATATTATGATGTCCTGCGTAGATAATGGCCCTGTGGCCAAAATTCGACTAGGAAGATATTACTATTATTATCTGCAAGTTTGCTTCTTCTAATTTTGCAGGCATATACTTTCGTAAGTCTCCGCGCGAAATTCTCTAGTAAAAACTAGCAACAGAATATCATCATGATAACGATAACTTTGATATTTCAATTAATAAAGCTTCAAAGTGGATGGTAATACGGCAAGCCTAGATAACTTTGTACAATAGGTGCCTAATCCAAACTTTCAGCACAGATGCCAACGGGCGAACTTCATAGCGCATTCGTTAGAGCGGGGCGCCGCAATCGTGCGGTTGCCGTGTAAAATTATTGAGTCTGCATTCCCCTAATGAACATTTTACCAAAACACGATGCTAAATAAGACATCTCATTTACTCTGTTGATGTTTGGCTTTGTTTTAAGTGAAGAAGAAAAAGCGAGGAATCTAATAACAAAACTTTTCATTTTTTTTTTCGCGAGGAATCCAGTAACGTCAGCAGGGTTAGCCAGCCCACAACTATAATACATAACTAAACTTTGGTTAACGATAACCCATGGTAATATTAGTCGAAACCATTCTATATAAATAAAACCCTCCAAATGTTTCCGCTTGCATTTAGAACGACTTTTTTATAGTATAGGGAAGCAAACGGGAAATTAAAGACGCCCATAGTTATACGTATGCATCATGCGGATGCCTTGCCCTCTTTTCCTCCTTCCCTCCAATCGGACTAGAGGACTGCACCTAATCTGATAATTACTTGATTTTTGATTTCGTTTATAGCCAAGCCAAGTTTTACATACCTGTGTGTGTGAGTAGGTTTGAAAAATAGTAAGAAAATCACTAAAAATAGTTTTAAAGAAAGAAAAAGAAAACCGTAAGAACGTGTTGTGCATTTCCACCGCGTAACATAACGCGTTGCAATGACAAAAATCTGCAAGTACGACAGAACAATGTCTGGTCAAGATCGCGGGGATACGTAACCTAAACGCGATGGATGTCGGTTTTCCAATAAAAACACACAGCGATATTGCAAATAGCATGGCATTCAAATACAGTTCTAATGTAATACATAAAAAATCTCATGTGACGTTTTTCATAACGCTATCATAATATATCATCATATGATGAGAAACATGAGTATTATTCAACTGAAATGTTCCACACGGAATATTTTTCATGTTGGCACACAAGCTCGTATATCATCATTTACTCGTTTATTTCGTAATATAATTTTGTCTACTATTTCATACACCTAGACAAAGAGTTAAATTGTTATATTGCTTTCGGTGAAATGTATGCATCGCTCTTTAAAAAATCTATTGTTGTTGCAGTGTACAGAGCGTGGATCTTTTGTTGTTTTAAAAATAAAATATTATCAATAATAGTTTTAGATCTTCACCAGTTTAATGCTACACATCTGGACATTGGTCATTTTATTGAGCGCCATAAGGACAAGGCCCTGGCCTATCACTGTAATATATTCCTATAACTTCATATTGTACTGTCATATTTAACCAGGTAAAGCTTTTCCTTCTTCATGGCTTCATGTATTATAACCATTACTTGATGACCTCTGAATGTATTCGAATTCAAAATACCGTATTGGTATTCCATGGTCGCGTAAGCTTAAAGCGCTCGATAGTGAAAGCGGAAGAAGTGTTTGCACATTGCATTATCATGTTTCGTTCAGCTTTTGTCATTGAAACAACCAATTTTTTTATAGCAGCAATCAAAACATCTAATAATCGAATTAATTCCCATAGACAGCTGCTTGACCAAAGGTTTTGCAGATGGGCTGGTGTTGCTGGCCCAAAAAAAAAAATGATTTTTCTATATTTCCTTCATATAAACGTCTCAATACATGACATTTTACGGTATAGAAAAGGCGTATTTATATCAGTCGCGGCTACTAAGATTAAGCTAAAATTCACAGCTCGGAAATTCATCTGCACTGGGGACCTCCTTCCGGGTGGAGGAGAATTCCAGAGGAATCGAAATTAACCAATAAATTGTGCCAGTATAGAGATCGGGATGATACATTAATTAAAAAATCGGTAAGCAATATCCTACTAACTTGAAAAATGTGACAAACTGCTATCGCAAAAGTTTATTATTAAATTTATAATTATCAAAAACACTAAAAGGTTTTTGTTTTGAAGTTGGAATGAAATATGGCACATAAGCCATTTTGAACAACATAGTATACCTAACCAGGTACTTATAATGTCAAAGACATGAAATTACATGAGCGAATGCGTAGTCGGAAGCTACAATTTAAGCAGTATGCTCTGTGTGATCGATCGCAAAATTTAGTTTCTTCTGATCTAAAATATTGGAAGTGTGCAATATTTTCCCTCATCTTGTTTCTAACATTAAAATAACGCATTTCCGAGTTGTAAGGCTTTTACCTAGGTAACCGGTTTAATTAAATAAACGGTGTTTGCTAATGGCAAATGCAAACTAGTTAAAGAGCGCCTAGCAAAACACAGCCAACTTCACTGCCACTAATTATTTAAAACTGCAACATTTGCAAAAAACACCGGTGACTTCTGTTAATGATTGGTATAGATAAAAGAAATTGCATTTGTTTTAAAGAAAAATAAGATGTTTTAGTACAAATGTAATAGTTGTTGTTTCAGTGCCATAGCAGTAGTGTTGTAGCGTTTATAAGCAAAAATTTGCCGTAAAGTGTTAAATAAATTTTAATTAAGTGAAAGATAAGCTAGCGTTATTATGCAATGCTATAATTACACTAAATTAGACCGAAAGACTCCAATTAAAATCTCAATATGCACTTTAGCAATGTTAAAAGTACTTACTCTTAGCGGTTCAAGAGCTGTACCTTCATAATCGCCTCAGTGATACTAGAAAGTGACTGCTACATACAATGTATGTTAAAATCAAAGGTTGCCCTCGATTTTTTTAGGATTTAGTGTTGTTGGTAGTAAGAGGTAATGCCATGCAGTAAGAAGTAGTGCTATTTAGTAACGGGTAGTGCTACTCTGCATTGCAGCCGTGTTGGGCCGGCACGACTGGGAAGGACCTGTCGCTTATCACATTTAGTGTGATATGTACCTGTGGCCGAATGAGGAGTAGGCGGAACGAGGGCATGATGTCTACATATATAACTTATGCGGGTGTTCGTAGACGTCGGTAGTTACGAAAAGGCACCAACTGCTCGTTCAGATAATATAAAAAAGTGCCCATTATAAAAAATATCAGAAAATAACCAGCTGACGAGAAATTAGAGTGTTTACACCTCTGTTATAATACTTTAAAAAGCACAATTATTGTCCACATTAATTAAACTATACACTCGAGTATTTATTTTAAAGTAATTTATGTAATTAAGTATCGGTGTCGATATAAGAATGTTATGTACATCCTCATTACTTCCGACTACAGACGGCTGAGGTGGGGGACATATTTCGCATTATGGCGCTAAATTGGGCCGAGCCACCCCTTTATTCTGACGTCAAGCAACGTACGCATTTCCACGCTAACCTTTTTAACCATTCTCGAATTTTCCTCACTCGTGCCATGTTATTAAAAGATATTATTTATTTTGGTAATTTTGAAAAAAAAAAACAAGGATTAACTTAAACAATTCAAAGCAGCAATATTAATTTTAACCAGTATTTTCTTCTACAAATTAATGATCTCAGTTTTCTCTGCATTGTCTACTCTTTTTGGGGTTGAACAATAAAAAAGTAGACAGTTCGCCTGGGTCAACAACTCACCACTCTTTGATATAATCGCAGCGGGGCCGAGAGAGATGCTAAAACTGTCAACGAATTTAATGAGCAAATAATAGGAGGATCCTACGATGTAATTCCAGTTTGTCTCCGTCGTCAAAGCAGAAAACAGCAGATGATTGCAATGACTTATACAAACCAAGAAAAAACAGGCATCTAGGTGAAGCCTAGCTGCGATATACCGGGGAGACTTAGATAATCATTTATCTACGTCTCCCCAGATTTATCGTCATCATGTTTATATATTGATGCCTTACGTTATTTACTTTGTTATTTTAAGGACTATAAGTTTATTTTGCTGTCAGTAATATTCATGACAAGATTGTTTAAAACCAACAAGGTCACCGCAGTAAACCACTCCCGTAATACTGAGAATGTCATCAAGCGTTATGTTTCGCTTAATCTGCCGAAAACCACACTCCCGTAAGAATTATCAACTTATATGACGTTATATTTTATTACTCCCCTGTGGTTCCTGGTATCATGTAATAGGAATGGTCCTTCCACGGTATCATGAGCCCGATACGCCCACTTCAATGGAATTAGGTCTCAAAAGGAAGAATGCACTCTCAAAATTGTTCTGGTGAATAAATAATTCAACTCTGACACACTTCTAAAGGTTATCAAATACAGTAGTGATCAGCATCTTTTACATTAAACAATCAGGACGTTCTAGTAACGATACACTATGAAAATAAGTTCCAAAATATAATATTTATAACAATTCTTTTGTAAATATAAATAAAAATAGTGATTAAACTTAAGAATCGTTATCTGCAGATTTCACAAAAGCCTTTGATAAGCCGCATTGTGGAATCGAAAGCTTTGATCAAATACAATTTCGCTGATGGGACTTTGATATGATCTTAATAGTTGACAAGTAAAACTCCTTTAACTTCTCATCCGTAGAATTAGTTTTACAATAAATTGTAATGTTGCAATGAAATTATATTAGAAAAGGGTGTTGCATTTGCTGAATTGCAGGCATATATGATTGGCACTACAGTCTGACATCGCTGGCTTGAATGGGACAGGCTTAGAATAAGAAGAGATGATGCTAAAGAGACCATGTAGAAGAAGCCTTCTACATATAACAATTACTGTTAGATTAGGTGTGGATCTTCATGTTTGGACGTACTCCAGTGGCCATCAAAAAGGTCCAAGTGCTCCTTTCTATATACCATAGAAAGACAGCAGCTGTCGGAGTCATTTAGTGACAACTGACGCCGAGTAACAACCGCACGGTTAATGGTAATGTTGATGCGTTGCGCTAGTACGCGCCATCCTCCCCAGTGGGGCACTGCTAACGTAATAGTGTGTCTATCACTCCTAAGGCACTACCAGGTAAGCTAGAGTAACCTCCCCGTGCAGCAACATCTTACAAAACGGCTCATTTACCCGCTTAGGTTTTATGAAAGAAATAATCAAATCATAAACTAAACATAACACCTCAAGTCGGAAAGATATAACAATTACTGTTTTTAAACGGAACAACTCTTCAGCGGCATAATTCCATCTTCAGACATCGCGACAGAACTCTAAGTTCCACGCATCGTTATAGTAAAGCTTCTGAGCATTTTTTCTCTACCTCGTTTCTAGTTTCTATTCAAGTCCTTCTATTACACTAGTTTATGTATTTAATATAACCTCGGCTGCGTGGATTTAAGAAAAAAAAAAAACGGTTTCTATTAGCTCCTCGCGGCATAAAACGATAGACATATCTAATGTGCCTAATTTTTTTTAATTTTATTTCCTTACACACATTCAATATGCGATACATAATGCAATATGCGATGACGACAGTCCCACGTCCCGTGCGCCTCGTATGATTCCGGTAGACCACTTGTGGAAATGGAGGAAAAATGACCAACGCATCAGAAAAACCACCACCATAAGGATCAGTTGTCCCCAATTAAATTACTCTGTTATCCGATATAATAGTTCTAAGAAACATTTAACACAATCTTTTCGCAGCAATTTTTTTAAGGAAAACAGTTACGAGACATCAATATTTTAAAAACATCCAAAAAATTAAATCTCTAAATAAATTAAATTAAATTAACATTGTGAACCCAGCACAAAATTTAATCTTATTTCATTGACCGATTTGATTATAGTTCCGGGACATTCAAACGATATATTTGTATCGTTAAGATACTTACGACACTATAATTTTCGTTATTAAAATCGATTGTTTATATCAATTACGCATGCTGGAATAAAATCGTATTTCTTTTGTAATATAATAATTGAAGAATAAACCTTTTGCTTCAGTGGCTAATATATTCGGTCACATACGGTGCTCTCCTATTTGATTCCCAATCTCATGAAAAGCGATATTGGGATTTATTCCTTCGATCTTTCCCGGCTGACGGATGGGGTGACATCCGGAAAATAATAGAAGAGTAGAGATTACACAAAGTATAATAAATTAAGTACTTATGCACTTTAACATGACCTGCATATCCAACTATAGGTTATATAGATAAAAGCGAAGTGGAAATACCAGATTCCGATATGTATAATAAGATAGTAGGCAAGGTTGTCTCAATTATGTCGTAATTCACACATTACGAAAGTATTACTTTACTCTTCTTTATTCTAAACTTCATGACTATTTGATTTTATTGAGATCAAAAAATATATCTCATTATTTTATTCACAGAGTAGGACGTGAAAAAATTAATGAGATATATTTTTTGATCTGAATAAAATCAAATAATCCTAACATAAATATAAATTTAATTTTAATCGATTAAGATGTTTTCGAATCTTTAATTTTCGTTTGTATAGAATATAATATAAATAGGCCACATTAAATGAATATTTCCTTCACATGCGAAGGAAACATATCTGTAAATAAAGTTCTTAGACAGTTTGTGAGAAAAGTGTCTACCTCAATCTGTTATGTTAAACATAAAGTTTTCAATATCTCTCATGTTAGCTTCGGTATAATGGTTCATCGACATTTCTTAGGGTTATGAGTTACAAAAAAACGAGATCGCGTTGAGATTGTCCTTTGGTCGTGCCTTATTTTTTTGCATATAATTGTTACACCTTATTGTATGTATGAGTATTATGAACTTAATTAAAGATGATTTTAACTGCAACGGGGTTAACATGATCGAGGATATTTAATTGAAACATAAAAATGTTAAAATATATTTTCCTGCACCAAGTGTCACTGGCGTTATCGAAATAAATATTGAAAAATTTATGAACTCTGTTAAAATTCTTCAACAAAAATAAATAAATATGACTTCAAAATGCCACCACAATAAAAGTGAAAAATAAACGAATTGAAGATTTACTCTGTCATTATCATCATGAAAAATAGCACATACTTAAGGACAACGGCAGGTTTGCTCTTGCGCCCCACCATGGTTCAAGCCTTGTCGCGGCGGTGGGGCTTAGTAGCCTGGGGCGAACCCAGGCGAGGCCAATTGAACCGAGGGGGATCTTTGCACCCCTCTTATAAGTTAAGGGGACTTAAAGATCAGGAGGAGGAATCGCTCTCGGTACCCCTCTTATAAGAAGAGGGGACCTCACAGTAGCAGGAGGTGGCGCATTTGCGCACAGGGCAAGGGGCGAGGATGGGAACCTCACCCCACTGCACTGTCCCAAGGCCGGTGGGGTTGTCTTGTAGTACAGGGCAAACCCCATCTTTGGAAGTGGAGTTGGTCCCTTAGGGGACTGACTGTCCGTCGAGGTGCCCTGATGATTGTTGTTCCGTGACACCTCTCCAAGTGCGGCACTGATGGCACTCGCGGTGGTTTTATGGGTATTCGGCACTATCATATGCCACGAGTCCCACACAACTGTGAAGGCGCGTAAATGCGTTTCTCTGCATCAACAAAAAAAAAAAGTTTTGCTCTTGCAAGTCCCACTAATCATCCTACAGTATATACTAACATATTCCATAGCATACTTAGAAAATGTCCGTCAACTTCATGCACAGAGATACTCTTTGTTACAATAAGATCGATATTAGGACCGTTTTTGGGTGAAAAAAGATAAACCTAAACCATAACGTTGCTCTAATATATCGGTAAATCAAGCCGCCGGTGCCTGCGGGTTTTAGGGGCCACATATCGCGAGTCACATACAACTACCCTTACTTGATCAGTATCAGTTGTGTAACTATGGTGCTAAAATATTTAGAATGTTAAAATATTCAATTACATTATAGTTAGTAAGATATAGTACAATGGTGCATTACAGCTGAACTGGGCCGGCACGACCGAGGATAACTCTCGCTCATACGATACCCGTCGAAAGTTTCGCTAAGCACGAGAGCAAAACTGTCACAGTTTTGCTCTCGTGCTTAGCGAAACTACGGCTTGTGCATTTCCATTAGTCCATGGAGGGGATGCAGTATACGGTGTATTCGCATAACTGTTACGCAAACGTGTTGCAACATCATACGGATTTCTATATAATATTAATTAGAGAACTGACGTATGAACTGATATCTTAGTTCATCCATGACCAAGGTCACTATAAAGCTTTTGCAATCTTGTGCTAGATAAATAATTAAACAATCTTCGATCCGTAAATGTAGTTTTATCGTAATCAATATACCGCTACTCGTTTTAAGCCTGGAGTCCGCCATCTTTTGGCATAATCTCTGTCTTCGCAATACTTGATTATTACTAAGTAGTCATGTGACAATGATAAATGAAAATTAAATAAACATGTACTATCGTACAGATAACATAGAGAGAATAGAGAAACCAGCTTACGCTTGAATCATCCGTCTAAATTGAAAGAGAAATCAAACCAGGCTTCTTATGACTCTCTCCGCGCAATGGGTATGTGAGACATAAAAAAAGATAGTAATATATCACTAATCTTCCTTCTCCATTTGGTGAATATATTATCCGGACGTTCGCATTCATGGGCTGCCTATGGCTTCTCTAGTCTATTTATACTATATCTATACTAAAATCAGCGTGATATTTAAGATTTTGCCATTTACCGTATCAGTATTACTAGGCTGAGGCCTTTATGTGGTTTGTTAAATAAGTGGATGCCCCGAATGGGCTTAAGAGAGGGTTGCGGCGGGGTGAAGGATGGAAACGGATTTGCATATTCTTTTGTGATGCAGATGTCTATAGGCGTCGGTAGTCAGTTACAGCCGCTGGCATCGTGTGAATGCAATTTTTTTAAAGATCTGCCAGTTAACAAAGACAACAGTTGTTTTAGCTGCCAGAAACTAGTATGCCCAAACGTGGCTTTAAATCCGGAATATTGTGAATAACAGAAAACAATTTCATTAGACTTTTATGACTATTTGAAAAATATTTTTTATATCATAGGGAGACAAGCAAAACATGACAGAAGACGTCAAAGCGGTATCATGTGGTACGTTCCTGTGCTGGCAAAATTCATGTTAATGTTAAAAGTTGATGAATCATGAAATATTATCTTCAACTGTTTGTCTATATTGAACAATAGACGATAACGAGTGCTTAATGTAGGCGATGATCAAGTTGATGTCCTATAAATTACATAATTACGAAATTCGCTTAGCATTACCAATATAACTACGTAATTACAAAGATGTTGCCGAAGTAATTATAAATTAGGGCCTCGGTGTAAACCTATACAATATTCATTTCAATATCATCATCATTATCGGCCTCTATCGGCCCACTGCGGGACAAAGGTCTTTTTCAATGTAAGTCAAGACGGTCGATCTCCTGCTACTCGCATCCATCCCGGACGGGCTAGATCACGGAGATGCACGGAGATCGTGTTCCCAACTGGTGAACGGTCGACCAACACTTCATTTTCCTAAGGGCGGCTTCCATTTCAGAAACTTACTGGCCTAACTGCCATTTGTCCTTCTGAGTGTGTGACCAGCCCATTGCCCATTGCAAGCTTGTTCGTACTGTAACATCGTATGCTTTAGTTCTCTGCCCTAACTATTCTGTCGGACAGAGAAACACACAACATAGCACGTTCGATAGCCATTTGAGCTACCACACACTTGCGGACCAGTCCTAAATTAAGAGGCCATGTTTCGGCCCCGTAGGTGAACACGGGAAGATCGCATGGGTTGAAGACTTTTCGTCGTCAAGCTCAGCAGGATATACCAAACGGAATCCTTCTATCGGCTTCTCTCTCGAAGTTATGTCTACCTCATTGTAACAGTTGACTGAGGTAGACGTATTATTCTGCGACTTCGAGAATAGCACCATGGACGTTGACCGGCTTAGGGAGAATGTGTTCGTTGACAAGACAAATCTTGTCCAAGTTAATCCTAAGGTCAATACGTCGGGAGGATTCATTTAGGCTGTGCAACATTTCCTGCACGCTCTGCAACAATTCGGCTAATACAACGATATCGTTGGCGAAACGTAGACGTGAGAGGTTAATATTAATGCCGCATTCTGTCCAGTTTAAAGTCTTAAATACGTCCTCCAAAGCATCAGTGAACAGTTTCGCGGAAATTGCATCCCCCTGCCGCACTCCTCGATGCAATTGGATTGGCATTATTTGACCTCCCGGAATCAGCACTGACATAAAAGCAGCGTCATGCAATGCTCTCAGTACTTCTACGTATCGCCGATCGGCCTGAAACCGCTGTAAAACTTCCGGAGCAGCCCAGATTTCTACAGAGTCAAAAGCTTTTTCATATTCCACAAACGCAAGGCACAGCGGCTGATTGTACTCATGTGTCTTTTGTACAACTTGACTTATTGTGAAAATGTGGCCCATAATGATAAATCCTCTGCGAAACTCAGCCTCTTCTGGGGGCTTCGTCGAGCTTCGTGGTGAGACGATTTGTCGATACTCCTGAGAATAACTTGTAAATATTGCCAAGAAATTAAATTAGTCTATAATTTTGAAGATGTGATCGTCACTATTCTTAAGAAACAAAACAACATCGATTCGAAGCCATGCCTTGGAAGTTTCAGTGAAAATCTTTCATCGCTCTCGAAAGACAGGTTAGTGTCCTGCTCTAAAAAGCTCGACTGTAATTCCGTACTTAGCTGCGCAGGAACCCGACTAATCTCACTCGAGCTGTCATTGGGCAGATCGTCTGACAAATGTCGTGTTAGACTTGCACGCGGATATCGAGATATCGGGATGAGGATCGTGTGACATATACAATTTGCTATAGAAAGCTACGATCTCAGGTAAGGTCCCAGGCTTCGAGGAAACAGTAACCCTAGAATCAGTCCTAACCTTTTCCAGATGACTTCTTCCAAGCTTCCCCACAAAAACTTTTGACCCTCTATTGTGCTCAGTCACTTCGGTAACCCGTTGCATCCTGGAGCTACGAAGGTCTGGGCGTATTAGTTTGCGGATTCACCTTGAAAAAAGCCTGACATCGGCAGACGCAACGTCTTTTTGTGCCCTGCGTTCTCTCACACGTCCAAGCGTCTCATCCGATAGTTTACCTTTCCTGTATACTTACTACTACAACATTCTTCACTCACGTCCCGAATGCAACTAATCACACGACTCAGGAACAGGTAGTGCCTTGCTGCATAGGAGGTAGTGCCTTGCATAGTGCTTGATACTACATCCTTCTATGCAACGGAATTAGGCCGGCACGACCAGGGAAGAACCTTTCGTTCACTTGATACCGCCGTAAAGTAATACCTGCGGTGTCGCGTTTCTTTCAATTTGTGAGTATACGGTGGCCCATTGGGATGAGGCAGAAAGGGGGGCAATGCATTGGCATTGTAATTATGGACCTTGGTAGTCGTAAAAAGATCCAATTTGCCCTGTATTCTTTAAAAAATACTCATGGTTTCGTCAATTTCCAATGTAGTTTCCGACATATCTAGGGCATTGTACCGGTTTTATAATTCCAGTTGGATTTTTTCGCAACATACCATGGTTCGTCGGAAGTTAGTTCGGAATGTCGACTGTATTAATCGGACACGCTCGCATCGATAGCCTATATTCAGAGAGCTTCTAAGCAATCTGTGATCACTTCCGGTTTTAAACATCTTGATCATGGAGATATCCCCTACTATATGCTTTCGCTCCGTCATAATAAAGTCAATCTCGTTCCTTGCCACAGTATCGGGGCTCTGCTATATATAAGATACGCCTAAGTATATAACTAGATAAGCCTATGTATAAGATAATTTCTAAGTATAAGATACGCCACCCTACCCGACACACTAGAGATTTTGATGATGTTACCTTATTCACGAGAAATCCAGTGGCGGAGTGTCGCCTTCCCTGAAGTAGAATAGGTGACCGATGGTAGACTTATGGTGCCCTCACTTTGTCTTCGGACTTCACATACCCCAGAATGTGCCATCGTGTTTGTCTCAGTTCCACCTCTGGCGCAACCAAGTGATTATCAAGTCTGAGCGTTCGTACGTCATAGGTAGCCAAATAAAATCGGTGGTAGAAATCCGTAGCCCGGAGTTTCTTAGCACACCGAGTCCCACCATTACCGTGGCCGCTGCCGTGGTCATAATCAGTGAAACTGCCGAGAACTATGGTAAATACTCATAATAGCCATGCTGAGAAGGCGGATTGGCAATCACAGGACAGGTTTCAGACCGGCGCCTGTTGCCTGTCGCCGATCAGATTTATGATACCGCCATCACCCGGCGCGACCGCTGTCTGCCATTTGCATTTAATATATAAATACATAAGTAGATAAATAACAAATATTACTAAAATCTACAAAGCTGTCCCGTTGTAAAACGAACATCACCAAAATATATACAATTCAAGTCAAAAAAAAAAAATACAATGGTTGTCCACTCAGCAACTGACACGTACATCGTATATCATATACCTTTCCTTTTGGGTTCGGAGGTCAGGAATAGATTTTTCATGTCCTCGCCTTTGCCTCTCGTTGACTTACCCGGGGTTTATTTATGAAACACCCCAAACCCTACATAAATTAAAATGATAAGAATCTTCGTAGAACTCAGTGATTCTAATTCATTGTTCAATACCCGCATTCAACGAGTAAGCGCTCAGATAATGAACCGTTTTACATAATAATTTATTAAACTCGCTTTGTTGCGAAGCCCTTATTTCGAAGCTTATTTTTGTTTTTTATTCAGCAGTACGCATAAGTGCTTACTTGTGGCATAGTCTAAAATAAACTTTTTTTTATCGATAATGCTCTACAAATCGGTATCTCACAGTCTTTCCCTTAAAGCGTCTCATCGCGTGCTTTAATATGAGTTACTTTCACAAGAAATGCTATGTCTTTTTCTGGACGGGATCAAAACTGTAAGTATCTGTCTATACAAAATTGCTATAATATATATATTTTCATTAAGACTTCACATGTATATTCATCGATGTAAATATTTTTTGTTGTTCTGAATTCATAAATGAAATCTATTTCACTACTATAGCAGTGAAATTGTTTTTCTCATTAAAATTTCGATACTGTTAGTAAAAAAGTACGAGAAACAAATTATGTAAAATAATATTCTGAAATCTTAAAAAAATGTATGGTAACTTTAACTTCCCTGTGAAACTTTTATTTTACTAGCAGCATGTATATATATGAGTATATTTTAAGTTTCGACTCCATAAGAAAGTATTTAATTATGCCAGGTATGATAATAAAATCAGCGTTAGACTCGACGTCTCTTTCACATCTATCGCAATCACATCATGTTTGGGTTCTTTTAGTTTGTTTTCATGAAGATTTTATTCCTAAGCGACATCCAGGATCTGATGATGGAACTGCAATGTGAGTAAACTCTAGTAGCCTATTGTAGCTGACACACAAAGTTTTGATTATGAACTTCAAACATTTCATTATAATTAACAAAATTACTAGGGTGAATTAATTCAATTTTTGAGATAACCGATAATTTTATTACCCGACTACGAGAGGACTACAACAGAAGGTAATCTTTGACGAGCCTCTATGTGTATGTACATAAGCGTCGTTAGGTACGTATACATTTCTTTCTATGCCCCCTGCTATTATATCTAATAAGGCTAGAGATGGCGTTAGATTTGCCATGTTTTTAAACTAGGGTTACTCACGTTGACGCTTAAAATATATTTAAAGCATTGGGATTTTATGTTTTTCAATTTAATGTTTGGTTGTTTAAATATCAAAACACATCTCCACGTCAGTTCCCTTATGAGGTAAGTAGTTGAGATAAATAATAAATATAATAATAACTATTTAGAAGATAGTTACTGAAAACTTGACTAAATACAATATATGTATACTATAATAATGGCAATTAATTTAATTGCTGCACGATATTCGTAATACAAATATAATTTCCTTCGACATATTATGCATAGGGATCAATGTAAATTTATTATCTGTTTATGTCATCGAAACCTAAGAAGTTACAACCATAATTTTCGGCCGTACGAATAAGGTCACAGCAATAATGTAAGGAAAGTAATTTTATATATAACTGTATGATTGACTGTGTAAAATGCAGGCCACATGTCTGAAAAATAATAACAGACGTCTGCCACTTTATTCGAATTAAGAATGTCACAATAATGTAAGGAAAGTAATTTTATATATAACTGTATGATTGACTGTGTAAAATGCAGGCCACATGTCTGAAAAATAATAACAGACGTCTGCCACTTTATTCGGATTGACTGTGTAAAATGCAGGCCACATGTCTGAAAAATAATAACAGACGTCTGCCACTTTATTCGAATTAAGAATGTCACAATAAAAATTCAACTACAATATATATCATGTTATGACTACACATAAACGCAATTAAAACATAGTGAAATTTTACTGCACTGTCATTATAGGAATAGAACTAGCTCGCACGAAAATTACAGGTATCGTGATGAATCGTACGTTCACAAAGAATCCAGCTGAATAAAAAAAACTACCAGCAAACACCACTTGTACGGGCAGTAATCACCGGGTAAGTCTGTGGACTTTAACTATCGAATTTCAAACCAAAATATAAAAGACGAACACTGTTGCTACACATCCCATTTGTCTGTGTGTCTTTTTCGCAAAGAAATATTTAAAGTCAATAGTTACGATTGTTTGTTGAAAGTTTCTTTATAAAACGTATCTTACACAAATGGATGCGTGTTATATCGTTTAATTTAATTAAACCAATAAAACTTTATGATTGTTATAGTAAAGTATTATCTTCCTGTGCAATTTCTCCACATAAACTTCAACTGTACACTGTCCACATAAAATTCGCGCAATTATTTAAAAAAGAGAGCATATATATATATAGTTTTAATTGTAATTTTAAAATCTTAGTACATCCAGATCTTTCGCGCATTTCACTTCTCCTATAAAACTCGTTTCTTAGACATATTAACACTGATTTCAAAACTTCCACAATAGACATCGTTGATTAATTAGACATTTGTATTTTCTTTCATATTTTTTTTGTGATCATATATATAACGACCCTACTAAACAGATTGTATAATATCTACTTTGTTTTAACAATTTAAATATATTTGAATACAATGTGACACTTTCTTAAGTAAACTTGTATAAGATAGCAATAAAGGTTTTATTTAAAATTTTATCTTATTTTATACCAAGGTGCCTTTATGTCTAAAATTTGCTCCATGATTTGACACAGCAGTAATTCTATGTTAAGATGGCGAAAAATAATCTGAGTAGGAGTTTAACCCGCCGTACTGTGTTAAGTGTTTTACAAGCCTCATTCGTAGTGCGGCGTACAACTGGGTCATGTGCTATTTTTATTCACTGCTTAAAGGTTGAATATCATGACGTGAATTCTTAAATTGTACATTATTTTTTGTCATGTACACGAGGAATGACCCGCACAAATTTTATTTCAATTCAGAAGTTTCTTTTATCTTGGATTGGTAGTTGCTAATGTTCTTTTTTTGTAAAAAATATGTCGATTAACATACCACCATAGACTGTCTCCTTACTCTATTATCCGATAGCCTTCAAGCACTTACGACATTGTTACTACTTTTATAATCATAGTGAGTTTAAAAAATTTGGGAGAGAAATAACTTTTCGAATCCATTTAACAAATTTCTGAGAATGTTACAAATTCGACAAGCTTTTTTTACTGAAGGCTTTTTTATAAATTTTATTCCGTATATGGGAACATAAAATCGATTAATTACCAATTATTGATATTCATCGACCATAAATAAATACTATAATGTTAAAGTATTAACTCCCAAGAAGATTTTAATACTTTCACGTTCAATTCATTGGGCATGTTCGCGACTATATTTTGAATATTAATGAATGCGAAACTATATTTTGAAACACCGCAGAAAAGTTATTCATAATTAAGGTTTTAAAATAAACAAAGAAAAAAGCAGGCAAAGCAAACATGCGAGGCGTGTACACTTGAACACGGTTATTTAAATAAAGGTTACCTTTTCCTTTAAACAAACACTTTTTCAATCCGTTTTATTCATGTTTTAGTATACAGAAGTTACCATGTGTTCGATGGTACAGTCTGATAGTAGTGTAACAAGACTTTATATACACTGAAGGTAAAGAGTATCACGCGAAGGATAGGCTCGTTGAAGTGGCTGTTACATATATTTCACTGTAAACGGATATCGTCGCTTGCAACACAAATCACAAAACGCTTGATAAGCTAATCAATCGTTTCTGGTCCATAATGGGAGAATTGGGTGAACGAAGACCTGTAACTAACTGCATTAGTATAAACTATTGATGAACAGATAGAGGAAGAGGTCTTGGTAGCATTTACTGCAACGTTACGAGAATAATACAAATTAATTTATACATAATTTTTATATCATGTATATTCATGTATGTTCATAAGTCTCTCGACTTATACAGGAAAAGGTCCACTCCTTGTCCCTCTTTGCTGTAAAATTTGTATTCGTCAGCTGGTATCCGTAGCGTAAGTTCTCTGGCACAGCACGCAAACGCAACGTTCGTTACCCTGGTGTGATTGGTCATGAATTATTTTAATTATTAGCTGTTACCCACGTACGATCGTGTAGATTTTACGTGTAATAACTGCGTAACTGCCCCTTTTTATACCACAAGAGGCAATAGTAGGTTTATTGTAATAACCGACAATCATAGATCAATGTTATATGTTACGCATATGAGCCCACTCAACTACTGCATTCAGGTGTCCGAAGTTTCTAGAACCTAGGTTCTCACAAATAATTTAAATTTACTATTGCGCGGGCAACTTATACACTCTTACCATATTGTTCATCTGCTATGAAGTAATGTTTGATGGTATATTTTATAATGTCCTCTGATAACAGATTCTAAACAGAAAAAAATATATATTCATCTCTGAGTTTCGATTTTATTAAAATTACCTAACAATTAGGTACTTCAGCGTTGACGTGTTCGGAAAAATCTAATTATCAATTTAGGCGCTACGGAGCTACAGACAGATGTACATAATACATGCAAATACAGATTATGTACGTTACTTGTCGTCTTCGTATTCTCCCTTTCTTAACCCCTCGTTTTTCTTCGGGGTTTTAAAATAATTATTATTAAAAAAAAATAATTAAGTATGGCTATTTTGTTTCAGGATACTTTTGGCATATAACGGACTTCCACTACGACCCACTCTACACGTCGCAGGGAGACACTAGAAGACGTAGGTATAAATTGATAGTTTGAGTTGTGAATAGATAGAATCAAATGTGTCGTTGCGGACTGCGGTGCATCGCCAAGTCGACCGATGGCATCCATCGCAAGTTATAGTGTGGTTAACTTAGGTTACTAGGTTCTCATACTTGGATCCAATTAGGGAATCATCATCACCATCATATTGTCAGTCCTTAGTTGTTGACTGCCAAAACGGAAGATATCCTACTCGTGCATTTGTCTCGATCTATGTAATCCCAAAATATTGAATAATATGTATAAGTATGTGTCTCAAGTGACTTGTCTATGCAGAGCATCTTCTCCGCGATGCTCTGCAATGACGATTCCTGTCAGGTGATGGCTTCTTTCTGCGAGATATTCCTATCCCAGAAGGAGGCCGACGAGCGGGTGTGAGAGGAGGCCACAGACGAGGCCTAGTCCCGCTGGCGACGAAAGGGTGCGAAGTCGGCGCTAAATCTTGTGCCCCCAGCAATAGTAGTGCTACACAGCTAGCTCGCGTCGTCTAGACACAACGACGTAGAGACTATTCAACCGGATAGTTCTCAAGGAGGAGAAATGTGGTCTTCAAGCCGAGGCCAGCTCGTCGTAGGAGGGATCATGTTGCCTGTATATCCGGGCCCCTCCATTTATAGTAGCTGATGGCACCCGCGCGGATTAGTTGGTATCGCACCCCAAGTACCGAGTCCGATAAACGGTCCAGGGGCTACTCGGATCCCTAGTAATTCAGGTGTTTCTACTTTAGATCTTCTATAAATTAAAAAAAAGCTTGAAATTATATACCCTTTCCTATGCATACGGAAACTGTAAAATATACGAATGGTCTTACTAAGAAAAATGTGTCATATCTATATAAATAGAATAAACACCCAACATTTTTGACAACCAAATAACTTGAAATAATAACGCATATAAATACTAAATTCCTCAATATTAAGATAAAATTATTAAGGAATAATATTTCCTTATGCCTGTTTCCACCCGTATTTCGAGTATCAAGGCGAAAGTTTCAAGTCTTATATCAATCGGTTCTGGAGAAAAGGCAAGGATGTGGTTCGGGAGTATTGTAAATTCAGGACTGCGTGAAGCAGTGCCGGTGCTGCTTACATTATACCTTCAAGTACCTCGCCTCTTCATTCTCGTCTTCAACAATGGATTTCACCCGCTTAAAATGTTTGCTAATATACGTCTATAAGTACATTCATCTGATTGGATACTCAAAATGGTATAGGTTTAATCAATACTTAACATGGTAAGTTCCTACAGAATAGCACAAAATCTTGGCCAAATAATTGAATGTCTTCCCGCCACTTTAACCAAGTCGTTAACAGTGATACTTTAAAAACAAGAAACCCAAAAGTAAGTTAGCAGTTGTGTATTCCTTGCTACACAATTCAGAATGCAGAGTACAAACCAGCTAGAAAATGTCCAGTAATTCCAAATGTCTGTCGCAAAATGTAAAATGAAAAATAAATAACATAAAAAACTTATTTTAAACACAAAATCAAGAGGCATTTATTTCACAACAAAATTAGATGAAGTTAAGCCACGAAGTTGTGACTTGCTAAGTTTATTTTGTTGCGTAAATAACATAATTTGCAAGTTAAATCACAAATTATCAGAAAACGTAAGTACAGTTGTCAACTTTTATACTTGATAAATATTTTTATTAAAAAAAAATGATAATTTCGGTAGGAATTTTTGTCGCAAAGCCTGCAAATGTAGATTTGTCATCATCGAATTAGTGGGCCATTTTGAACTTCAAAATTCGTACAAAATGTTACGACCCAGGCGTCACTTCTACAATGTTATTTCAACGGGGAGTTCCCACGTAGCACTGTCAGATTTGGTTGCAGATGTAGTGCAATTAAATTCTAATATTCATTCTGTTTATATAGACTGTCGAAGAGCCGATGAGCGCGGCAGCTCCGGACATCACCGAGCTCTGGGGCGCTACGGGGACTATTCGTGCGATAGCTCACTTGAGCTCATTGAATCCGCACTGCGGTATATGCGGACACGCCACTCTGAAAACGTGGAATTTGTGCTATGGACAGGGTAAGTCTCTACAATGCATACGAGTATACATATTATCCAATCCTCCAGTGTCTCTTTAACGATCGTCGATGAACAAACCCTTATGTTTAAAAGTTATTTTAATAAACGTTAACACGGCAGATCAACGCTAACACGCTATACTCATATCTGAAGGAACATGGTCTCTAAAAAGACAGATTGCTGGCCTATGTGTCGTATCTTTTCCGGAATACCTGATATGCCGCCATATTTTGAGGGAACGTAAACACACAGAGCATGAAATTTAGCAGAATCTTAACAAGTATAAAATACTTAAATTCAAGGCAATAACTAACCTCCACTTTATAAACGCTGTAATTTAATTGTTTTTTATTTTTGTATCAAATCTAATTACTATTTAGATCATGGGTCCTTGTTTTTATATATATATTTATATATTCATAAAATGTTATTTAAAATAAATTAATCCTTAGTTCCACTGGTTAAATCTGGCTGCAATGCGATGAAACTACCATGACATTGGGCGATTCGAACTTCAATGAATTACCGACTTAAATTTGCTATTCCCTGCAATTTTGGCCGCGTAAAATGAACCCCAAAGAACCATTCACTTTTTAGGCATGATTAGTACTTTTAGGCTACTTCAGATTAATATTTTATATAATAAATAATTACTAATATACATACAACGATTTTCATTTATATAAATAAGATGTAAATAGTATATAAAATGAAAATCGTTGTATGTATATTAGTAATTATTTATTATATAAAATTTAAAATTCTGTTCTTGCCTAAAAATACTTACACCTACTAACCATTACACTTGAACAATTACAACTTGAACTTCGGCATTTTTATACGATTGTTTATTGTGTTTTCTCATTTTGACGCCAATACATTGTACAATATTTTGCGATATTAAAATGGAGTGGGGTGATATAGAGAATAGAATCGCTGTGATTGCATTACACAAAGTAGGTATGGAACAAAGTGCAATTTTTAAAACTCTCGATATACTTGGTATGAGTCAAATGTTTGTGTACCGGGCTATTTATAGGTACAAAGAGACTCTGTTCGTGCCCGAGAAGGGTGTGGCCGTCCATGCAGTGTTCGTTCAGAAAGGTAGTCAAAGCAGTAATGGAAAGAATTCGAAGAAATCGTGTCCGAAAGCAAAAAATATATATATTGGGAAATGAAGATACCACCTAGAACCATGACGCGTATTTTAAGAGACGTCTTTGGACTTGCTTCCTATATTAGAAGCAGTGGTCGATTCTGATAATACCTGATAAATTAAAGATGAATAGGGTGGTAAAATCGAAATAACTACTGAAGCGGTACGCAAAGGGATGTCACAGAAAAAAATGTTTACGGATGAGTTTTTGTTTTAATTGAGCAATATTTTAACAAATAAAATGATCGTATTTGTGCTCAAAGCTCTAAGGAAGCTTTAATTAGTCGACAGAGTGCACATTGGTATGTTTTCCTATTTTTCATTCCGGACATGATCCGAGCGGTAGACTAATCTCAACCTAGTCTAGACCATAATCCGCTGAATTATGATTTACGGCCAGTTTTAGAGAGTACAGTTTGCTCTAAACGCCATGTTAATTAATTATTATTAAGAGGCCCTAAAACAATCCATACGATTGGCAGTGAAGAATTTCTCCATCGTCACAGTGCGTGCTTCTATTGATATCTGGCTTCAACGTTTACAAGACTGCATTGCGGCCAAGGGAGACCACTCAGAATAAGCTTATATTTTAGTTTTTTTTTAATGGTTTTATAATTGTGTATCAACTAATATACTATAAACGTAATAAATGTTATTTGAAATAAAAAAAAATTTTTTTTTGTTATATTTGCAACTTTGTATATATGTTTTGTTTATGGCAAATATAGTAGAATTATTAGCATAAAAACAGTCTGAAGTGATGGTAGTGATACATCACTTATACAGTAAAACGAGTTCGAACCGTAGAGGGTTCTTTATGGTAAACGTTGAGGAAGCTGATTCGAATTTTTTCTACTTGACAGTAAACATAATACATAATTCACATTGGGACTGGCGGTGTTCTTGAAAACCTTCCCTTCTTCAAGGACAGTGGAAAAGTTTTAAAGAGGACCAAAAGATAATCAGCATATTCAAATAAGTAAACACTTTTTTTACGTTTATAGGGTTATGTAACTCAAAACGATAAAAGTGGTTCCCAATACGGATCACCTTTCGTCTGTATGTGCGTCTGCCCTGTACGTCTGTCGTGACATTTTTCTCAGGAACTCTTAAAAGGTGAATCTGAAATTCTTGTCTGAGGACTGAAGTCTGCAATCTCTTTAATCCCAGATAGACTATACTTCTATGTCAACACAATCAAAAGACAGTCGTTTGTGCCGTTATTTTCTACGAAAGACACGTTCTCTCAAACCTAGGGTACTTCAGATTGACCTAGACTCCAATTTAGTAAGGGGTAAGAACTATAAGCAATAATAAAGGAATAAATTCGAAATGGTAAATTATTTGGTAAAGTAATGTTATACATGTATATTTATGGGGGTAGGGCAACGTATCGGCATAGTAATTATGTGATGTCCATGGGCGTCGGTAGTCGTAAAAGGGCTCTGATTGCTCGTTCTCCCCCTAGTAGACGCGTCATAAGGTAAGTGTGATTCGACTTACGGCATACGAACGACCTATGTTTTGAGTCCGGTCCTCAATGCGAGGGATCAGTCGCAGGCACAAGTCTCTCACTTTGCGCCAGACACAAGTGTTTACCGGGCACGTTTGCGAAGACTGAAATCACAGTAAAAATAAAACTCAGTTAAAAATTTTGCAACGTCACTGGATGTTTGTGTTTCACAGTTGTTTTTGTCTCTGGATATCATATTTTTATTAGTCGAACACTCTTCTTGTGTATGCTTTGCAATATGCACATGCAAATAATCGAACACACGATATCACCATAAAGTGAAAGCTATGTTGTCGCGTTGTTAGTACAATTAGTTGAGTGTGTGAGGTTTCTGGTGGCATATTGCAGAATATTAAGGGCGTCGTCTGTTATGTTACAACCTTCAGCCGACCATCGAAGTTATCAACCAATTTATCGATCAACTAATTAATCCTAATAATATATTATCAATAAAAACGTTTGTATGAATGTTTGATAATAATTCACTTGGCACAGATTATACGGGGATAAATACGCGGTAAAGCTAGTAAATAATCTACTTTTTAAATCATCATGAAAAAGCCATAGCGATCAATTTGAAACTTATCCACTCATTAAAACAATATATTATAATTTATAAAGTACACTTAGTCATTTATTTAAGCTCTGGTGCCCCATTACTTATGTATCATTTAAGATAATGACTATTTGAAAATCTACTTCAGCAAATTCGTCTCATGAATCAGCATGATGGTACAGGGATTGCCTACTCATTAGGTATTTATGGCTTTGTACATCTTCCTGGCGTTGTCTGAATTCGAATTTACCCGTATAATCTGCTTAATTGCTTGATAATGCGGATGAGCTATTAATTATAATTGTCCTTAAAGGCGTGTATATTCTGGGGCTAACCTAGAATAGACACGAGTTTAAGACCAACTTCACGGTCGCGTCAGGAGAATTTTGTCGCCCCCTTTCTTAACCAACTTTAAGTAAGAAATCGAGAATTTGATAAATTTATGTTCGCAGTATTTGAATAAAAATAAGTAATGAAATCTCAACCTATTTATTGAGGTTTGCTAAAGAAAATTTGGTTTATTGTAGAGTTTACAAAATGTGTCATTTTATTCGACTTTCCTAAGTTTCTCCTACGTGATTTATAAAATATACTTTGTCAGCGCAGTCATATTTTGTGTATGCGCCATATTCGATCCATATTTACACGCAATTTTTAGCTCCCGCAACATCTACCTTATTACATTATGGCATTTCTTCGAGCTGAAACAATATTTCTCGTCACGTCATGTACATTTTATAAATATTTAAGTTGTTTACTAATGACAGTAAACATATCACATGTTTACATGATTTTTACCCTAGTGAGTGGACGCGTGTTGAGAAAAATTCCCTCGCCAATATCTCGTGGGACTATTCATCTTAAGGGTCTGTCAGCGGTCTGATGGTGATTAAGCTAAAGTTGGGAATGAAATTGGGATCAGAAATTTAAAAGCGGTAAGTTAACGTCAATCAGATTATGAATTATTGAAGCTTTTTTGTTGAGGGCCCTAAAATGCTCACCACGTGCCCACTCTAGGGTTAAGATCTAATGATGTAATAGATTGTCGAGCATCGATCGATTAATGAGTTTAAAGCTAAGCCTACAGGCCATACGCTTGTTGTTTGTGCCTGCTTAAATCTCAGCTACCAAGAAAGTAGCTCGATATTTTTGGGGAGTTACTTATGACATTTAATGTTGCTTTATAATGTTCGAGCATGTATTCATAAAACATAAATATCAATAAAATGTCAGTTCTGTACTCTTAAATAGGTAGGTAGATATGACCGTCAAATAACTTATTATTTTGTGATAGTCATAGTAAATTAAGCTTATATCAAAGCTCCAAAAACATAATATACATACACATAAATATACATAAAAAATTACACATTGTACAGATTAAACACACCTATAGTTATATCTGTAACTGAAGACTGGATCAAATTTTATTAGTATGTGTGTATTGTTTTAGTGACATTATAGCTGCTCGATATAATGAAAACGAAGATGATCGGTACCAAGCGATCAGAAATATGACAGAGCTACTACGCATGACGTTCAGTTCGCACTTTGTGTTTCCCGTGCTGGGCCATACAGATCCAGCGCCTTCGGAGAGACTGACCAACCTCTGGAGTCACTGGTTACCAATGGAAGCATTACAAACTTTGAAAAATGGTGGGTATTATCCTGTTCCCTTTTTAACCCTGTACAACAGCAAAGGATATAGTTATATTTTTAAATTAACATGGAGAAAGGAGTATTATCGCATTTGGAACATAACTAAGGCCATGGTTATTTATTAAATGCCAATGATTCTATGCAGGTATTGGGGTTTCGGGGTTATGGGGTCAATATCTACTATCGACTGAACTTATGATGCTACCGTTTTAGGGTTCTACAGCCAAATGGAAAAGACTTAAGTCTAATAATTTCTATATTTAGAGACTATTGATACTGCATGATTCAAATTTGAAAGATAAGTGTATTGAGGCTTACGCGAATGTAACATACGACAACATTACAACAAAACTACTTTTGCGGATTTTATCGCAGTTTATTTAATTATTTAACTAGCCCAACGTTTTAAAAGCTTATCAAAAACTGTTGTCACTTGTGGAAGGTCCACCCATGACCATGGTTGCTGCACTTACCCATATTAGCGTAGTTAATAAATCACGGGTTTTTCTTAGAGTAGTTTTATTGTAAAGATAAGTGTATGTTATAAACCGCTACCGTGTGACATGTCTTAATCATACGACTTAGAGAAATAAGATTATCAAGGGCAACACTCCATAACATGTAACTTAGGGAGTACAGTCAGACTCCATAACATGTAACTTAGGGAGTACAGTCAGGCAGAGTGTCATTAGAAAGTTATCTCTAAATGATTAGGAAGTTACTAAGGAAGTTCTTTGATTATGCCAACACTTTAGGATAGTCGTTTCTAAAGTGGTAAAAGGTGTGTCCGCCCTCTCTAAATTTTGAACTATGGAGGGAAAAATTATCAATAAAGGAAACGAGAATTCAATCAAAAATTTGAACTTCAAATGGAACAAATTTGATGTCATACATAATTTTTTTTTATTTTGGTTTACTGCTACGGAACTCTTTGCAACGGAATTTTACTCGCTCTTGGCCGATTTGTATTCATGACATGAAACTTCGTTTATTTCTATAATAAAAAATACGTACATTTGTATATAATAATTTAGGATAAATCACATTTTCCTAGTGGTTTTTCATATTTAATATTGCATAAAACAATAAATAAAACTAACGCGGAAAATATTTTTTATTGGATGTCACAAAATTATTTATATTTCGGCGGAACTGTTTCGAATTGAATGACTCTCCAAGGCCTCTGGTAACACAACCTTTACCTTGGGCGCAAGTTTCTTGTTTGATTACCTCATTATTTATTAATAAACAGTCCGCCTAGACCTCGAAGTAAATGGCAAAGTGGACTTAGACCAGATTAAAATGTCATTTCATCAGGACCCAGTTAACTATTAATGACTATAGCATTGTAAGCACCAGTTTGTCGAAGTCTCGATATTAACAATGCAAGTCTTGTGGTATCACTTCGTAAATGAAAACATTGACAAGGATCATTTGCGTAATTGTGCAAAATGAATATGATATGAACATAAAGTGTGAATTAGTCCAATGGCAGTCAATCAAAAGTCAATGCCTTGATGCTTTATAGAGATGAGAATAATCCCTTTCCGACGAAAGTTAGTAGATTATTCTGAATTCTATAAATAACAGAATAAATGAATAAATATATGCCGCGAGCACCACTCACCACTGGACCCAACCATGGCCGATGAAGGCGACTAAATTGGTAAAAAAAAGTTACTGACTTCTCTCTTGATGTTTCTCTAACACTGCATTGTATTTGTCAACAGGTGGCTACTATACAATAGAACAATCTCATAGCAAATTGAGGATCGTTGCTTTGAACACGAACTTGTTCAGTGTTCGCGAGGCGAATAGCGTACACGCGAGGCGTCAGTGGGAATGGCTCGACGCTGTCCTTGAGAAGGCAACAGCAAATAGTGAAATGGTAAGTACCCATTGTATATTGTGCGCTGCCAATGTATGCTCAAGACCTCATTATTGACGAAAACATGTACGAACTACTATTCAATTTTTGCCACGGCATCTTTGTGATATTTGTCGAAGGATGTGTATATAGAAGTTTTTTAATAGTAAGGAAAGGTAAATGAGCAATCGGAGCCATTAGGAGCCTACCAATCATTAACATCAGCACGGTTTTTGCTTGTGCAGATGCGTTGTTCACCTTCCATTAGCCCACTGGTTATTCACAAACCATACGAAGCGCATTGCCTCAATTGTTAAGGAGGAAACGTGCAAGCGGTAGGCGTCCTCCCGAGCGACAGGTTGTGCTGGCTTATTTGGCTACAATGCAGCAATATCACCTTCTAGGCTATACGGTAGCAGTGTGTTGTCCAATCCAACTTACTGGACTTAATAAAAGCAGTTGCTCTAGGAGTAAGGACATATTTCTTATCTTTCAATTTTTTTTAACCTTTTATGATAAAAATTTGTTTTTAAATTAGCAGGAGAATGACCTACGAGTAGTATCCGATACAGATTAGATGATACAGACGGGCTTGGGATTAATTGAAGGAGTTATATCCTCCATCCTCCTGAATCATTATGGTCATCATCATTAAATATTTTTTCGATACTTATCATTAAAAAAAAATTGTAAACCATGAAAGACAAAACACAGGTTTGGAATTTACAAAGATATCGTCATTCGTTTAGAAACTATAACAGTGGACATATGCGATCTGATAATGATGATGAGTGATGAGAATTGTTCTTTGCAACAAATCTCAAGTAGCAGGAAATATTTTCACGAGAATTAGATAAGATTAATGACATTCGCTTTTCCCCACTTTTACCTCTGAACAAAGGGAAGTGAAAGAAAAAACTGTTGATAAAATATCAATGGCCCACCAACGAACCAAAATCGAGTTAAAGTCAACACAGTAATAAGAAGAGTTTCGTGATTATGTAATATTGTATTACTTGTAGACAGTAATTGATAATTAATTGTGTTACTAGTGTCATTGGTGTAGTGTAATGAAACTGATGAGTCAATGTCTTAAGTTTACACGAATGTTACTCATTACAACTAAACTACTTTTCCGGATTTTATCGCGGTTTATTTAATAATTTATATATATTTATAATTACATTTTGCAACGTTTTCTTAAGTACTGGATATGAGTATAATACTCTATTAGAAGTACTTCCTATGTGTGACGGTTATATCAACTTAGGGCTATAGGTCCGTGCTCGTGCGTGATATCAATAATACGAGTACGATCATTTGGGCTCTTATACGCCAGCTGAAAATTCAAGCCACGTGGAAGCGTCATTGAATGGGAAGCAATTTATAAAGACGAAAGTGCAACAAATAAATATGTTATTATTGCATGAAGATACGTATTGGAACGAAGTCTCTAACCGCGCGTTGCGAAGGAAGCTAGACGGAAAAAATCTGACGAACATTTGTCACGACACTTTGCTATAGTACAGTAAGCCGCGCGGCGTGCGCATGTTTCTCTCTTTCTATCATGGAAAGGAAGCCAAGTAATTTTGTTTCGTTAATTCACAATAACAAACGTTTACGGCGGAAATAATACGGTAGATACAACAAGGACATCGAAATGTTATATTCTAACAGCCTCCCGTAAGCAATGTTTACGGACACCTAATTTTGTATGAAGCACAAGTTGATGTGTCATTTATTATATTAAATTTGTAATTTTACTGTCTCATTCGTGTCCATCTCTTCATATATCATCATACGTATTTTATAGTGGTGTCTTAACGTATTCAAACACTATACCGTTGTTTTTGTAATAGGTACGATACAGGTTTTCTATTTTGCTTTGAACAGTGTGGTGTCGCGACGATTATTTTTGTTTTGTTTATACATATGTTTTTGTACATAGTAAATACAAAAAAATGAATACAATTCCTTCACTATGTAATCGAAAGGAACTTCTACCACCAGGGTGTCCCTGTGTTTACACGACTACAAATTTATAATAGCAACAACACAATGAAACGCGCTGTGAAGGAGTAATTTGTATTTTGTGTTACTATACATATATTGGATACCACGGAAGCAACACGGCTTTTTATTTAATCGCAAAGATTTATATCCAACTGACCCAAATACCGTTAACACCCTTCACACCTCTCATTAGTTTTTCTGTTCATTTTGATGCTCGTTAGGTTAGTTGAGGAGTATTTCTACCATACAATGTTATCTATCTTTTAAGATTTCTGAATAGAGTGACAGTTCAGACATTAAATAATTGAAAAAAGCATCCTGGCTTTATTATCCTTAACATAAGATAGTTACAGGAAATAATTAAATTAATTTTGTAATTATTTAGAAGAAATATATAAATATGAATATACTTTTTAAGATTCCGTAGCTAAATGGCAAAATACTCTTATAATTAAATTAAGTCCGTATGTCCGTACATATTTTACATACCTTTTGCAGATTATGATCGGTACTTTATTTTGTATAAAATAGTATGTACGTTTTTGGTTACGTATACTTTTTAAGACATTCGCTTCTAAAGTAGTATAAAATGGTTACTTACATTTTCACTTCTAACGTATGAACAATGGAGGGAAAATTTCAAAACTAAAATATAGAATTTGAACGGTATTATTATTTCGCAATTTAATTTAAAAAAAGGAAAATATCTGACATCGATCTAAATAAGCCATTTCGCTATTTCTTGAAATTTCTTAATTGCAAAGAAATTAAAGGCAATGTGAAAAATATATCGGATAAATAAATCTAGATGTATTTATAAATATCAATTCTATATCAATATAACGGACGAAACCTACAACAATCCCTGAAATATGTCGCTGCAACTCTAACATTATAAGTGTTTTCATTATGCACTACAACCACCCGGCTATCATAACCGGAATAGAGGCGGGGAAGTCCGACCTCCGGCTCTAATAAATTACAGATTAGAAACTCGTTAATATAATCGCCACAACGATATTATGAAAATATTTAACAAAGCATTGTCCGGATAATGTCTATGGTACATTGAAACCTTTAATTACATTTTGGGTTAGTCAATATTAATATGCTGAATTCTTAAGTTTACACTCACGTTTTTTTTTTGGTTTCATGACAGTGCCTGGAGAAGGAATTTCCGCACTGTCATCGGCTCTAGATAGGGGACATGTATACTGAGCGAATATACCCGCCCAAATCCCATGGGTCCCATCGACTGCTTGTACTGACGTGCCCGAATCTCTCGCCTCACCGAACACCTTCATTGGCCCTGGGTGGGGTCCAGTGGTGTGTGGGGCTCACGGCACATTATAGTGCCGAACAGCTTTTAAAACCACTGCGAGTGCTATTAGTGCCGCCTTGGGTCAGGTGCCCCGGAACAACAAATCATCATTTCACCTTGACGGCTAGTCTGTCCCCTAAGGGACCGATGTTTCCTCCACAGCGGGGTTGCCCCGTATCACGGAATAACCCCACCAACTTTGGGACAGGACAATGGGGGAAGTTTCCCATCCTAGCCCCGTGCGAAGGGCGCCTCCTCTTATTTCTCTTTTGTCCCCTCCTCTTATAAGAGGGATACAAAGTGCGCTACTCTATTTGCTTTTTAGTCTCTTCTTCTTATAAGAAGGGTACAAAGAGCCTCAATCTCGTTTCAATTGGCTTCGCCTCTGTTCACCCCAGGTTTTCTGTTCAAGCCGATGTAGGGACCGTGCCAAGGATCAGGTTTTCACCCTGACCACTGGCGGCATAAACATAATTCTCTAACTAATTATATCACAGCATGAGATGTTGGTTGACCATCGATGGTCGTATTGGAGAACTTCAAATGAAGTTGATTTGTTGTTGTGTAAATAAGACTTTGCTTCGGATAAATAACAATCATAATATATAAATAAGTTACTTATTGAAAATATAAATATAAATGTATTTTCCTGTATTTCAATGAAAATACTTATGCTTAAAATCAACTCCAATAAGTTACAAATTGAGGATAAAAAATTAATATCGTGTCGACGCTAATTCCAACTTACACATTTCGCCTGTTATGTTAAAATATTTTGATGTCATAAATATGTTTGTGTCATCATCGTGATTTAAGACGTGGCCACCATAAGCTAAAAGAGGTAATTGGCGAGTAGATTCAGCAGCTCGTTCGCATCTGCCACCGATGTCTACGATCGTAAGTCACTTACCAACAGGCTACCCGACTGCTTGTAATACCCCTAATTAGCAATATAAAAAGGGCAAAACTTCATGGGCGGTTGGAACTAAATAAATATATTAATCTTTGAAGTGAAAATCTCGTGTCGGGGTTTTTCAAGTCATACTTCTTCCAAACGGTTCGAGCGATGTGTGTGAAATTTTCTGTGAATGTTTGATAAGTCTTAGAAATAAGTCCTAAAGTATATTTCATCCCGATATTTCAACGGGATCGGAACTTACACGGGGCGTACCACATAGCATACCTATTAAACTATAAGTTTTATAGCATTTATATCGAAAAAGGATAAGCTATATTACTATCAGAAGCATACAATACTTCATACTAAGCCGAATAAAAACCGTATGGATCTTTTAAGTCGCTCAAGTTTATTTTGTATGCGAAAGTTTATTTTGTATGTAAAAGTTTATATGCACAGCGGTTTATAGCATCTGTAACTTATTATCTACATCCTCACATTATATCCACATCACGCGTGAAACCAGAGTAAAGCGAGGTTATAAGTAAAAGGAAAAAAATGTATATAAAATAGATAATATAAATACTGTTCATATTGTCTAAAATTAAACACAGGGAAAATTGAATTGTGAATAGACAAACAGCACAAATACATTTACTATACCCATCCCTCAGTCCATCCTTGGGGTATTGTGTTATTTCAAAACCCGAACACTATTCTATAAAATATATTTAACTCTCAGGGGTGTATTATATTTGCCTTAACCTTTTGTCATGAATGCTACAATAGAGTAAGGTAATGGGGTAGAGTGACCGTCGCGTTGACAAGATTGTGATAAATTCATATCAAATGGATTCATTTTATTATTGCTTATAATCATTTTCTTTTTGGAAGAGGAAATTCATTTTGAAAAAGTTTCAAATAGAAGTTAATGAATGGTATTATTATATATTTTCAACCATTATTTTCTCCTTAGTGCCGTCAATCTAGTTGTAATAAACATCATCAGCCTATCCCTCAATTACTTGGACTTTTATTTAATTGCTAAACGCTGACGTATACTTGAGTGATACCGACTAAAGTCGTAGATAGACACATTAGTGGTAACATAATACAGTTCACATGATTGACATGGGTAACAAGTATACTCTTTAATCAGGTTTTCTACACTTTACATGTACTATTTTAGTATCAAAATTGGGAGTTATTTAAATTTTGAAAGTGTTGTAAAGTTAAACAATTATTCAGCGAGGAGGTGCACTTTAAATGGCACTCCACCATTTCAAATTAAAAAAGAAATCCCTTTTGTTCTATTCACAAAAATGGCGTAGACGCAAAAAGAAGACATTTGCGACTATCTCGCTGTGCCTCCCGCGTTGCGATTGTCAGTTGAGAGATTTAAACTTCTGCATAATTTTAAATTAAATGAAATTTGTTATCTCAATAAATTCGTTGTACAAACACCGTCCCGCGGTTTCACGTGCCAAAGTCCGGTCCAATTAGTTATGACATACATCAAGCCTTCCTCAATAAATGGACTATTCGACACAGAAATACTTTTTTTCTATTTGGAAGAGTTCCTGAGACTAGCACGTTCAAACAAACAAACAAACTCTTCACTTTTATAGTATTAGTATATTATTAATATTAATATGTAAATGATTTCAGACTAAACAATCATGGATAATAACAAATATTATTGCCAACAGTGGGCCAAATTAATATTATCAATCCCCATCCGATCCTGCGTGAAGTAATCAATTAATTATTTATCATCCACTAGCTGGGTCAGGGCAGATAACTGTGACCACTAGAGGTAACAATTACCTCAGTATTGTTAAAATGTTCAAATAAAAACGCAAAAGTTTTCTAGTCACGCGGTAGCGTGTTAAGCCAAGTTTAAGCCAACTGAACTGGCAAACAGCACCGTATATTTTATGTTGTCAAAACATTCGCAAAACATAAAAAAGGTAATCAATAGTTTTATGTTAAACTTCATAAGTCACTACTAGTTACTTCCCATTCTAGTTTTTTTTAATTTTTAAATTCATGTAACTTTATCAGAGCGTCTTCAATATCTTTCTACTCGACTACTATGCCAACAACCTGAAATTTTATTGATATCAAAATTATTCATAAGCTGTAACATGTATGTTTCTGATCCAAAGCGTCTGATAACACACTATTAGTTTGGCTCTGAACGCACGATATAAATACAAATTGTTATTTCCTATACATTCCTATACACTGGGACCGGTTCTATCCAAATAAGCTTTACCAATACCATCACTAAACGGACTTACCCGAACTATAATTCGGGTATCAACAACATCATGCGAATAGTTCGCGAATGTTAAAACTATTTACTAGAGCCTCTAACGTGTACCTAAAATAATTACTTAACGACAACACTATTTCATCGTGCAAGATTTATGAGCAAGCAACACCCAATGATATGAATTTCCGAGAGTATAACTATAACTCGTAACTGGGTGGGTTGTAATTTACAGTAACAAACGGTTACGGCGGCAATAATAAGGTAAATACAACAAGGCCATCGAAATGTTATATTGTAAGAGTCTCCCGTATGTTATAGGATATTTAATTCTGTATGAAGCACAAGTTAATGTATCATGTGTCATATTACATTTGTATATTTACTATCTCATTCGTATCCATCTCTTCGCATTCTCATACAATGTATATAGCAATACGCAGTTCGTAGTCGTATCATACGTATTTTATAGTGATGTCTTAACGTATCCAAGCAGTAAGCCTTTGTTTTTGAATACAATACAGGTTTATCGAATGTATTTTTCATCATACAATGTAATACATAAAGTTCCTGCTGGAAAAGACGAACTAGCATGAGATCATCTTTTTTGATTATACGAATTAAAATTGGAATTCCATTTTTTTTTACATTTAGCTTATTTAGCAAAATTCTTGGAGAAAAATTTGATATGATTTAGAGAGCAGAATCTACAACAAAATTTAAAAAGTAGAGGATAATGTTAATAACGTTATAATAAAACTCTCCCCATTTTATTACGAGTCCTTTATGCTCACAAAACTCGACAACTAATAACTAGACAACAAAAAGATTGGATAAGTTGTGCTGACTATTATAATCTAGAATACACTTGGCCTGTCTAGTCCGAGCTACAACATGACTAACTACGTTATAATGGCATATGAAGTTTGGAATACCCGCATTGGGTCAGAGTAGGGGCTATATAGATTTATAAATTGCATTAGCTTACTCGGGTGGACGGAGCCAAGGACGTGTAAGAGGATTTTTTACTTATTATAAATATAATTATTAATTTATGTATATACTAGTTATTGTTTTCGGATATCCTTGGTTGGTATTATAAAATATATAGAGGTCTGAAGTGGCATATTACAATTGATAAAAATTGGTAAGGAAATTCATACAAGTGATTTGATAGAAAACATCATATTAACACCAAATTAATGTTTTATTTTAATATAACATATTCAAGTAATACAATAATACGAGTCAAAGGTAGTATAGTAAAATATCTTTATGTAATAAATCCTATGGGTTTCTTATTCAAAGATAATATTATACTTACAAATGGCGATAAATAATTTAATTCTTTTAGGGAAACTGGCTTTCTCAAAAAATCCTTCAGATGAAATGTTCATGTCAGCGAAATTAATAATTCAGTGTCATTCCACGGTAAATATACTTCAAATCGTAGCGCGAAATCTTTGCTTATTCAATTTATATTTGTTTTTCCTGTCGCGTCTTACAAAGCCAGGGATTTGAAACCAATTTCAATAAAAATATATTTCACGACCTTATTCAATTCAGTTTCATTTTATGTTGACGCGAATCAAATAAAATTAAGAACAAAATCAATTGTTTTTAGCACGCTCGTCGGTATTTGTGACAGTAACAAAACATTGCATATCGATTTTAATATACGTTTAATATTATGAATCACATTATATGAGAGACTTTACTAATACAATTTCAATAGAAGATAGTACAGTGATTTGGCTCTATAGAACTGGATGTGGTGATGGTACTGAGTGGAAAGTAAGAATCTTCTTTGTCTTCCATCGAAAATCTTCACCAAACCAACTTCCAGTTATTTATTAGCAATAATACACCCCTGATAATTGGTTTCATAAGAGTGATCTCAATTCAGTTCCGTGACCTAAAAAAGGACTTTGAAAGTCAAAGATCTAGGTCATATCAGCAGTAGACGCATATTTTGACTCTGAATATTTTTTTTTCCAACGGTCTAAATGCTTTAAATGGGAGATGGCAAAAGTGCATCGAGCTTGATGGTGATTGTGTAGAAAAATAAAAATATTGCTGATTTAGTATGTGTTTATTTTCTTGGTTGGGCCGAATAATTTTTAATCCACCCTCGTATTGTAGCACAGAAAAAAAATATTTATCACTTTTACTGTGTGTTTGTTTAATGCACAAATATAGAACAATTAAAATATAAAAGGCGTATTCGAAGTGGTGTCCACTGGCAAAAATACAGTGCTTTAACCGTTGAGGCCAGTTACCAACTGAATAACGCTCTCTTTTCATGTGGAAATTCTTCACTGTCAATCGTATCTATTAATGTAGGCACTATGAATTATCATTAGAGCAGGCGGAACTCTCTAAAACTGATCATAAATCATAACGCAGTAGATTAAGATCGGGACTAGACGACAGGCAGTCTTCAGCTCTGATTAAGTCCATGACGTCCACTGCCAATCAAGACTGCGTGGCCGACGATTCTTGCTGTATGGTCTTCCTTAGAGCTTCGGTCATAAGTACGGTCATTTTGTTTTTTTAATTTTTGCTTAATTGTAAAAAAAATCACACCCGTAAACAAATATTTTCAATATTAGAATAACAAAGATTCCAAATTCAAATGTAATATTTTTTATTTTTCATTGTAACAGTATTTATGGCTAGACTAAATTTATCGATAACCTTAAAAACTTGTTGCCTATAATATTACGACGACCGGCTGGAGCAGTTGGTATTGACGACCGGCTGGCTCAGTTGGATATTGAAATCTCCTGAAAAGATTATAATGCCGTTATTTATCAACGGGTAGAGCGATCCCAGAGGAAAATTTTAGTTTTTCAATTTGTTATGGTAACAATCCAGCCTCTGTTGTTAGCGGGCGAAGCCGGGGGTACGCTTGTAAATTACAAAAAAGGTAGTTTTGACTTTTATTGGCACAACCAAGGCCTCTCATACATTTTTGTCTTAAATTTGTTTGTTGGAACCTACAGGCATATAAGTTGCAGTGTAATGTCAAGCATGTGCTGATAATCCAGAATACTCCAGGAATATGTATCTAACCTACCCTGAATACTGTTTTTTATTATGTGAAGCCATGTTCGTAATTGAATTCAAATGAATCATCACATCCCGAGGCATCAGTACATCGAGCCTATTCCTTTGGATACTGTAAACATATAAATGTATAATGTGTGTAAAGTATTACAAAATGATTCAAAATTATTTAATTGCCGGCCATATTTGTCGGTTTTCAATAATGCACTGAATCTAACACGGGAAAAAAAATATGGTGTATAGTTATTTTGCAGGAAGCGTAAAACATATTCTTTCAATTAAAGAAGCGCACATGTATTCCTACGACGTATTGTAATGTCCATATTCGCAGTCATAAAAGTTGCGCAAACTTATAGGAAAAGATTTCCTATTTGCTCCCTAAATTGAGGGGCGTGGATCTGCGAGGTAATAAAACATCTTCAGTCCTCTTAACTATACATTATATTTTTATGTACAAACAAATAAAATATTAAGAATTTTATTTTTACATTTACGTCCATTAAATCGGTAGGTACCAAGTCTTAGGTAATAACTAGCCATTCGTCCTGGCTTTGCACGGAATTTTTCCCAAAATGTGGCAAGAATCTCTTATAAAAAATGTAAAGCCTACGAAATTCACACATAACAATGACAACAAATTAAATTTATGACAGAACAACGTCTGTCGAGACAGCAAGTTCTCAGTTATTTTTGCAGCTAAATAAGGATCTACTATGAGATTTTTTCACATTTTGGTTACATTATAGAAGTTTTATAATCAAAAAATTATTTTGATTTCTAAGGAAAAATATATTATAATTTGAATATACTTATAAGAAAATATAATAAAAATTTTGACATCTTAAAATAATCCTCTCACTGATATCGTAAATGCACAATATATAATCTTTTATTCATGTTCGATTACATTTGCAATTAATTACATGATTTTTATACCCAAAAACTTGTAGGTGTCAACAACAAAGCCCAGGGCACAGCTATTTGGTTAACTGCTATAGGCAAACATGATATTCGACAAAATCAGGTCTTAAATGAAATGAGGTCGTTCGTATTTAGCTTTTGTAATATAAGTGTATGTGTTTATGTGTTACAAGCGAGAAGCTGGTCCTCGTTACTGAAATGATAATAAGCTATACTCCTACTTAGCTTAATATAAGTATTCAGTATGCGGCAGTGTCATGCTGCATTGCAGCCGAATCGGGCCGACACGACCGGGAATTTACCTCTTGCTTACATGACACTTTCGTGCGGGTTTTGAGTAGCCAGTGGCATTGGAGGAGAGGAGGGAAGGAGGCAACCCATATGAATGACAATAACGCGGCTGTCCATGGGTGTTGGTAGGCGTAATAAAGGCTCATTTTGCTCGTTATATCGTAGTATAGAAGGGAACCGCTCTGGGCCTAGTGTCCGGTTGAGACGGCAAATGTCCACTCGACGCTTATTTGTATCAAGGGGACGTCTGGCTTCTGATGTCACGCTTGACGTGGCTATCTAATCAACTAACTAGACAAAGGGACTACAACAGCATTCGATTACAATAAATATATATTGCTTGTATTGAGACAATTATTTTAGTAGCAAATGGGACAATTATAACTTACTCCGAATTTAATTTTGGAGTTGCAATTATTTATTGTATGAAATGTTTTCAACTTAACTCGACACTACTTGAGACTACTGCCTCTCGCCTGGAAGTTATTATAACTTTCTGAATTGTATCTTTTGTTCTCAAGGTCATCGCGTATTGTTCGATAACTTATAACTTTCTCCAAAGACGACGAGAGAGACGAGCCGATGGATAATAATTTCAGTGTCTTCAGCATTAGAAAAAATACTAAAAACAAAAGTGACAAATAAAATTTTTATGCATACTTACACACTTGATGTTCTCACGCTTGGTCTTTTTCAGTGTAGGTAAAAGAATTGAGAAAAACTTTAATGCTTATTATTGTTATCTGAAACTCCGATTACTGAATTTTCTCAAGTGTCATGAGGAAATGTTTGTGATTCATACACAGCACAAGCTAACAAACAAGTAAATGATAATTTTTATGCAGATTTGTTGTCCTCCCTACTTTCTCCCTTCCGGCGTTATAGCTGTCAATGTGAGGCGGAATCATATGAACATGAGATATCTCCTCAGTCGTGTTGGCCAATTCGGCTGCAATGCTGCTTGACACTTATCCCTGCACACAAACTAAACCTACAAATCCAAATTGTACAGCAACTTCAGTTGATATTTCAACAATTCAGCTCAGTTAATGTTCTGTAAATAAATAAGAGTTTCCTTAATGTTTTCTGTAACAGGTGTACATAGTAGGTCACGCCGCGCCTGGCTCCGACTCGCGGCACAACGTGCATTCAGTGGAGGCGAATGTGAAATATCTCCGCACAGTCCGACGCTACGCGAGAATTATCGCCGGCCAGTTCTTCGGACACCTACACGTTGACACGTTCAGAGTTATATACGACAAAGGTGAGATTTACAAGAACATTCTATACTAATATCGTAAATACGAAATTTTGTATGTATGTCTGTTATACTTTGACGCAAAACCTACAATTTGAAATTATGAACAGATATAGATTGCAATCTGAAGGCACAATACAATTTTATAACGGAATATAAATTATTCCTTTTGGATATATTTTACGCAAATTAAGCCATAGAACATAGCGCTAGCTTAATGAATATGATATTTCATGCCAATTATGATATGGTGTTAAAAATAACATTACTAATAGCTACTCAACTACAAAAGTAGCAACACTGGGCTTACTGGATGGAACTTAACATTCAAAACGGTTATTTCAATAAGTTTTTCTGCTAGCATTCATATGAATATAAATCTACGGTACGATAATTAAACAGCTATTATTTCACATTTACAACCTTCAGCACAACGTTATTTATAAACCAAAGGGACTTATACTGTCAAACTTTAAACTTTATTGAAATCTTATATAACACCTTTATAGGTATAAAATAAATATAAAAACTTTAATTTTTTTCTATGTTCCAACGGAACGCTGACTTCAGTATGTCACAAAAATATCTCCGATACGGGTTGACAGAGGACAGAAGGACGGACGAAATAATACTTGTCTTATTAGGGTTATTTGGAGTAAGAAACCATAAAAATGTCAATAAGTATAAAATGATGTCCATTAATTATTTAATTTCTTGCAGGGTTATTACTAATCATGGGGGTTTAGTATGTATTAAGTACTATCGTGAGCCGCGTTCCACTCGCTATTGGAAATCACCCAAGAAAGGCCAAACATTAAATTGAAAAATATAAAACCAAAGACCGCTTACAAATATTTTAATGTAGGATAATGCAAGCGATAGTATTATTTACATTATCAAGACAAATCTAACCGACCCGTATACGATAAACTCCGTCAAGTCTTTCAGACTCTAGCATAGAAATAATTGATATACGAATTGTAATATAAACTCGTACTAAGGTATACTTACGTATGCTCAAAAATCGTTGTCCTTTTTCTGATGCAGTCGAGTAGGAAAGGTAGAAGGACCACCACTATATATGGTGATAATGACCAGCCCTCTGCCACTTCAAAAGGTTTATGTTTTGCGTGATATCGGTTACTTTAGTACCCCTACGTAACGCAATTCCGTACGAGCTTATCATAAAATATATTTGTTTATTTCTTTTACCTTCATATAACGATATTATCGTTGGGTGAAAATTTCAAGTATATTACAAAATACATTAAAGGATTGGGGTACATTAAATAGCATTTACAATGTTTGAAGTCATGATTTTTATTGATGAAATATTTAAGTTCTGTCATCCTCATGGTATTCGTGCACGCCATTTCATTGTGGTTACTATGATAATTATCTGTTCGGTAAATTATACGTCTGGTGAATCAATTCACCATTTTAAAAGTGCCAGTGGATCGTGCCGCCTCTGTGCAGTTACCATGAAACATAGTATAGGGTTCGGTTTATCAAACTTAACGTAAGCCCATCAATTCGTTTAAAAAATGATTAAAACTCCACAGAAGTTTTTTCAAGATATTTTTAATATCGTGATATAATACTTCATTTCTATAGAATAGAAATACACAATTATGTGTCGAGATTTCTTTCAAGAGCATATTTGCATTGTGTATTAGATGCGGATGACCTTATAGGGATCGGAAATATTTCTGCATTAAAGACTACTAACAATATACTTGTGGGCACTTTATATTCATACATTATTGAGGTACCAGTAAAATCTCATAAAGACTTCGTCTTTTAAGTGTTAATGGACATTATTATAACTAGTGCATACTATACACGATATTCCAGCAAATAATTGCGTCTTCTTAAAGGATATGCGGATGGATAAAAATTGTATAGAGCACTGGCATTATAACAGTAATGAAATAATAGAAATGTCAGTGATGAGATGAGATAGTTTTGAACATTGAAATTCATAGATTCATCTTAAATTTAGCGATCAAATTTGACGTATTCATAAACTTTTTCATAAGTTATTCCGGCGCGGCTTATCAGTAATGATATTTAAAAAAAGATCTAAGAGGGCGCAATCTTCATAAGTAATTATTAACATATTGTAAAACTTTCATCATAGATCACGTAATTATGTGGCTTAACCTAACTAATTGCATTTTTAATTTAATCCATGCATTTCTATCTATTCCTGGTATAATGGTATAAAACCACACCCAAAATGGACAGTCTCCTTTATTTAAAAAAACAAAAAAGCACATACTTCAATATGATAAAAAATAAAAAAGCGAATGCCTCTTTTATTTTATGGACAATGTAAAAGCTTTTCTTTTTTCAAACGAGTTCCATGTTAGCGTAGTCCTTTCATGTTACCTAAACAGTCAATAATTCCATGGTAAATTTAAAAAATAATAGCGTTTAAGCACGAAACCTGAGTTTAATTACTTGATTCCTATGTACATATTTCAAATGTTATAATGCATTGATGGAAAGGTAGTTAGGGATATTCTAGGCTATTATTAACCTCATTTACGACGTCGTTAAATACCTTTCTAGTTATTGTAAAACTAAATCGTAATGACTATAATCTCTGCCCCATTGGTCTAGTAGTAAACGTGTTGAATTCAATGAATTGTGAAATTTTGAAGGCTGGTTGGTAAAGTAGGGACTTTACCAACCAGCCTTCAAAATTTCACAATTCATTGAATTAACTAGGGAGTTAGCCTATTATGGACTTAGTTAACAAATAAACCACAAATTTCGTTTATACGGGTTATAAGAGAACAAATGAACAGTCAGTGACTTTTGGTAACAACCGAGGCCCATAGACATCTGCAAAATTGTTATGCAGATGCATTGCCCTCCTTGCCTCCTCCCATCCAGTGGTCACGGTTCAGGTTAAAAGTAATTAATTAGAAGCATTCATGTGATAGTTTAGAGTTATTTATCGAATACAGAATAGTTGTCGGTGAAGCCGGGTATTAATTGTTGATACTTACTCACACTTGTCAACAAAAAATATCCAAATGAAGCATTATAGGATGTTTGTTAGCTTAGAAGGAATCTTACTGTCCAATATTTTGTCAGACGAGTGAAATATAAACATCAAATGTTATTTTATGTTATTTTCTGTATTGCCATAAAACTACTTCTACGGATTTTATCGCGGTTTGTTTAATTATTTAACTACGAAACACCGACAAGTTACAAAATCTGCGGTCTGTGAGCATGCTGAAGTCGGCCCCGCCCGTTACATTACATTTGATAAAGCGCAAATCCTCACTAGGGAACACGGATTCCTTCCAAGGATGATCCATGAGGCTATTGAAATTAGAAAACATCCAAATTTCAATAGAGAAGATGGCAGAATTCTTCCCTTTGCTTGGGACCCAGTGGTAAACATAATAAAAGTACTGTTATTCGGAACCACTAAAAATTATAATTCTTCGGGGGAAACATATGATAATATGTGTTACGGAATAGGCGAGAATTTAGAGTGCCCTGGTTCATATAGATACAGAAATCGGTTCTGCTAGTCAATCTCCACTACCGACCGCAGTAGTAATTCTTAAAATCAGACTGACAGACCTAAGAGCGTATAATACAATTCTTCATCTTATTAAGATTAGTTTACTTTTAAATAATTAAACTTTTTAATATCCTGCATAAATCTAAGATTTCATCAGTTTATGGAATTCATTTCATTTTATTTAAAAGTTATACATTTTTTTTACGTCTTCCATGAAAGCTATCAATCTTCTGTCGTTCCATCAATCGTCCGCTCTATGGTATGATACGAACAAGATAATCTGCCTAAATATCAACTAACCATGACGGATCACACATAGATATATCATTAAGATCAATTTATTATTATCTGTTGGTACGCGATTGTTTAGCAAGAAAAAAAATATACGATTTGAAATTAACAGAGTAAAATTGACTCGAGGAGTTCCTGCAGGGTTAAATAAACTCTTATCAAGGAATAAGGTTAAATTCATAGTTGTGTTTAATTTTGCCTGTTCGTATTGTATTTCATTGGTATTTTGGATTACTTATCATTTATTTATTTAGTATTATCTATTCCCATTTAACTAATGGAAAATGTGTTGTTCAAACAGGCGTGAAAATGTGTTGTTCTTGATATTATGGATTTCATTACCATCTTTATTAGGCCTTATCGGTCTACTGGTGGACATAGGCCTATTTGAATGATCGCCAAGACGTCCGATCTCCAACTACTCGCATCCATCCCGGACGATATGGATTTATTTATTAAAATTACAATAGTCAAATAAACCGCCATATATTCTGCTAAAATTTATTTTATAATATGAACAATCACGTTAACATAATATAGTTTATTTGCCGCTTGTATAAGTAATAGCATATTATTTCATGTTACGAAAGCAGTTTTTTTTTTATAATTTACATACACGCAAATATTGAATTTGCTAACGAAAAGCCTTATAAAAATAATGAAACATTTAAAAAGTAAAACTGTATTATGTTTTCGACGTTTTAAAATGTTATAACATTGGAAGTAAAATTGTGTCATTTAAGTATTTATAGGAGTTGTACTCCAATAATAATCTAGGTTTAAACCTAGAATTTGAATTTGAATTTGTTTTTAAATGTTTAAACATTTAAAAACAAATTCAGATCAGTAAATCTGATTCAGATTTACTAATCTGAATTTGAACAAAGAACGAATTCATATTAGTCAATCTTTTAACAGAACAGTTAAGAACAAATTCAGATTAGCAAATCTGAATCAGATTTACTAATCTGAATTTGTTTCCAAATTATATTGGCCGTAAACATACTTATAACAACCGGTAAAAGATGAAAATTATTATACTCATTATTGGACACTGCTAATTACTAACCGATGCTACTGGATAGAAATGATGGACACAAAATACGCCAACTAACAGCCGAATTTTTTTGGAGCCTTTATGGGTCCTCTGGTCATGGGATCGAATACAGTATTTATATTTTTTCATTACAGGTGACCATTAATAAATATTTCCCCTTGAATTAATATTTTGAATATTTTTCTGCAGAACAACCTGTATCGTGGGCATTATTGGCACCTTCAGTGAGTCCACACCGTGATCTTGCCGGCTCTTCGAACCCTGGACTTAGACTTTACAAATTCGACACTGACACTGGAAAGGTATTTTATTTTAAATTTTCAAATTACTGGTATAACGAAATCGATTTATACTATATAAAAAAAAATCATTTTTATCGAATCACCATATTGTTAAATGGCTCTGTAATGTTTTATATACTACCTTGTTAT
>JAFELO010000072.1:514244-537206 GCA_017140195.1 Eumaeus atala
GTAAAAAAATTAAAATTGTCAATGTTTAAGAACACATTTTTTAGTAATATGAATAATTTGAAATGATACTATTGCCCGACATTTGTGCTATTCACGTACAGAGGGTAAATTGGCTATTCCATGGTAAGCAGGCCAGAATTCACTTACTTTAGAATTCCCAATGTTAAGATATATGACTTACTATTGTGTAGTAATACAATAATGACGATTTAAAATAAATGATCTTAGTTAGGAATCAAGTAACAAAAATAATTACAAAAACATTATTTCATGAATATTTTGGTGATATATATTTTATCGGTTAAAAATGGGTCTTTTTAAAATACCTCACTCCGCCTACTCCGCAGCTGTCAAACACAGCCAAAATTCAATGCATATCAAAATATCTTTAGCTACGCTATGCAATTATTAAATAACTGCAACATGAACTTAAGATTAGAACCAACTTTAGTTTCAATAATAAAACATATACTTGAGAGGTTCTGGCCTTTGACAAGTCTTGTTCTGACTGTATTCAATCAACCATGCCTAAAAATATCTCTTCTTAGTCGTTCTAAGTATTTTTTTATATTCCGTATAATTATCGTTAGTATTAATTTAATTTGGTGGTTTAATATCAATATGATTCATTCGAATCGATAAAATGAATTAAAATACCTATACGATCCTTTTATTTTAAGTTTCTTTTTGTTTTAGGTACTTGCGAGCGTATAGTGTTAAGCACGATAACACAGATAATTGCGACGGTGCGTGCGCACATCAGCATTTTTGCGCAATCACCTGCTTAGAACATGTTGCTTATCGGCAGTGTGTGGAGGCTGCTGCAAGCGCACTCGCCGCGTCTGGAAGATCCGTCTCGCTTGTCGCCCCGCTTATCAACATGTTACTCGTCTTTATAGCCTGTGTTATGGTTCTTTAAATGGATTTACTTTAAATAGAGAAACAATATAATAAGTGTGCTTCGGAATCATAATAGTAAAAGTAAATGTTGTAATTTTTTTACCTATGTAAATGTTGGTGAGTGATATAAGCTCGAAATACTTCAAGTAATGTTTATACATAAGGAACCTTATATTTAAGATTTCGTACTTCGATAAATTGCTCAGTTGGCAGAGTGTGATACAGTCAATGTAAGAATCGTAATTTGTATTATTCATTCACATTAATATACATTCTGAAATTCAGTATTCTGTACTATTAAAATATTTTAAAAAATCATAATATTTCGAAGTGTTAGGATGTTTATAAATGTGATAGTTAGTTCATAATTTAAATTTAAGTACTGATTACGCAAAAGGCTTTGCTATTCTCATTGTACAATACATCTCATATATAAGCATAATAAGTTTACTTTAGTTGTAAAATCAAATAGAAGCGTCACTTAATACTTAATCGTATTTAAGACTATTTCAATATTTTGTTTATAATTTATGTTAAATGAAGTTAAAACAATAAACGTAATTTTATTTATTTATGCTGTAAATATTTCTCATTAAATTACTTTAGTTTATTTTTTTTGAATCATAGTATATTCTATGTGGAAAAAATATTTCGTCCTAAGGTAAATTATTTGAAATAGATCAAAGTGGAATATGACGACATCCTTGATAGTAATTAAATTTATTTTATGGTTAAAAAAAATTGTTACTTGTAAGAAAATTTTTCATACCCAAAAGTTAAGGACAGTCTAGTCCTGTTTAAGATGATAGAAATGCGTGTGCTGGAACTAGAAGAATGGATGGGTTATACAAGTGTACTAGTACTTAGTTTTTTATTATTGTTACTATTTGTAACATTCGTTTTGTTAATCTCGATATTGTATTAAGTATAATATATATTTTAACCAACGAAAAAACGACGTGGAATGGAGGTTCTCAATTCGACATGTAATTTTTTTATGTGGTTTATCATATGCATTACTTTTAACAGAGTAGATTAATTGTAGTATTTCTTTTTTATTGGATAGGGTATACTACGTTGAGCTCGGAAGATGAAAGTTTTGAGCAAACATTCTTACCCTAAAAGTGGACAGTGAGATGATTGCATATTAACTCATTGATTTCACTCAGTTATGTGAACACCTCTCCTCCATTGAAATTGAGCATTGTCATATTAATAATTTAAAACATTCAACAGTTTAGATTATCGCTTCGTTGCAATATAATAAAGTTAGCTCATCTCTCATATAATCTAACAAAAATGCATACAACAATACACAAAATCACTGGTATGATGGCAATGAAACTACAATGAAAAAGTAATGAAAGTTTTCTTTTAAACCGCATTCATAACATTTTACATTTTTTACCCTTTAGATTTAATTATTTTATCACATTTTTAGTTAAGGGGCTACAAGTATATATCATAAAAATCTAATAAACAAATTTTGTTGAAATCTTCACTGTTACCTAAGTTTAAGTAAATATGCAATTTCAGACGTTACATTATACATTGTTATATTAAATGGTTTTGATTTTTTTCTTTACAATTTAATTTATCCCTACTTTAAATTATTGACTATCACATGTTTAAAAAAAAAAAACATAAAATTGTTCAAATTTAGTTCGATCGATCTCATTCAAAACGTGTTACAAGTTAAATTGCAGTGTAAATCAGATATGCCTACTACCGTACTATATACGTATGATGGTAAAAATAATTAATTTTCAATTATTATACTCATTGGCCAATAAAATTATTCATTTTAGTTAGCTTAGAATGCAGGCTACGTACTGGAACACAAATCGATGGCCTAAACAGGTAAAGTAACGGCCTGTTGCATTTGTCGCGCGCACGGTAATTATTGAAAGAGAGTCTTATAAATTAAGCAGTGGAAAAGGAAAGGCGGATAATGGTCAGGCAGATTCTATGCTTTGTAGGAAAAGATAAATAAGTAGCCTTATGAATGCGATAAACAGTAGACGAGATCTAAATTGTGTACTGTTTCCGTAATATAAATGAAGCGCTATTACGTCACTGCGTACCGCACCGGATAAGCCGGAATTTGAATTACATTATATTTGCTTGAGTATAACTCTGTGTGACTTACAAGTACATAATACCCATTAACTAATTTATATATTAGTAATAACATATATTACTAGTTTATAGCTTATATAATTTATTGTTGCATTAGTTAACAGATTATTCTGAAGTAGGCTTATATCCGCCCCATTGAGTCAATTTTTTTCACTACACCTTCACTACACTACACTACAAGTTCACTACACCTATAAAATTGTAATTAATTGTCGAACACTTATTTAAAACATTTATTAATTTAATGATCAAAAATAGAATAGTAATAATGCTATCCCACCATTGAATTATTTATTGTATGGAATTATTTTCTTTGTTAATGTTAAATTACAACAACATCAACAACAATACAAATATTATATTAATTCATATTAAATTAATTAGCAAATAGACAAAACCTTAAAAAGTTGCAATGCTGTCATTGATTTACAAAAATACCATGATACAAGAGACACGGTCAGTGTTTGCAAACCGACCGTACAAAAGATGTGTACATGTGAAATTATATACTTTGTAAAGACAGCTTAAAATCTTGTGCATGAGATTGACTTTGCTCAAAAACTCGTTTAAATTATACACTTCTTTCAAATACAATCTGCGTTGTAAAAATGATTTAAAATCGTGCGTGTAATGTCGAATTGCCAAAAAAAAATATTAATGTACAATCACGGATCCTTTACTGACAGTTCAATATGAAATCGTGTATCTTGTATTATTGTAAATGAAAGTTATGCATAATAATATTCCTTACGTATCTAAACTATAATTTAATTTTACAGTATCACAAAATTAATACGAATCCTAAGTATGGCGTAAATATACAATTTAAAAATTTTGTAAATATTGTACATGAAGTTTCAGATTTGTAAAGAGGAACAACTAGTCTGTAAGCGAGTAAACATTAAATAGTATTTAATTTTTATTATGGTTAGGAAGTTTATCTACTACATCAAATAACGTCATCGAAATGTTAATTTCCATCAAGAGTTCATGTTTTGCCTTCCCTAAATAGGTAGGCGTCGTTGTAGAACATTTTTAAATGTAATGTAATAATCTAAACTTAGTATAACTATTAATTAATTGATCCCAGTAGCATTTTTTGTGATATTTAATTTATTTGTTTGCATTTTTGCAATCGTATTAGGACCTAAACTTGGTAATTTGATTAACACTATAAGTGTAGTTAAGTCAATGTTTTTGTAAACTTATAAGTGTTCCATAATGAATGTCTTGATTTTAATAAATAATTGTACTCAATGTTCACTTTTTTATATCGGTATAGTACTGCCATAACAAGTCCCCATATCATTTTACAATTGTGAGTATAAGTTTATGACTAAAACTCATGGTTGTACTGGTTGGCTTACAGTGAAGCCAAGTAAACTGAACTGCCCACAACATATACAATTTATGTCCAAACGATAAGTAGACATACTGCATAATTATATTGGACACCATATATAAATAGTTAATGGGCTATGAACCCCATAAGTTTTTCTACACCTATTGGCTATTCAAAAGTCGAAACAGAAAAGTCCAGAAAGAAATCCTTCATACAATTAAATTTGTAACATAATCAAAGAAGAATGTCTATTTAACACAAACTAAGTATTAACGAAAGAATACGAATGGATTTAAGACCTAACTTAACTTTTATAAACTTAACTTTATGTTTTTATATAGAACACTAGCTTAACTTTAAGTAAAATGTAGGTAGTGTCATGCTACATTGCAGCGAAATTGGGCCGGCACGACCGGGGAGGTACCTCTTAACAAGTTAAAAATCTTTAAAAAAATATCTTCTGCCTTATTCTACGTTTGTATAAAAAACGACACTAAGTATAGAAAAAAGATATTTGTTACATTGAAAAGTTTTGTTATAACGCATTATGGTAACTTTTTTTGGAAAACTAACATTTTACTCTCATCATTTTCATTTTTCATCATTCACGTCAAAAGAAGTATAATTTCAAAAACTTTATTTCATGAACTGTAAAAGAAGTATCATAATTAATTTATATCTCCTTCGCAACCTTCGTTTGCCTCGTTTCGTCACTCATTCATCAACTTACATCTCTAATCAAGCGTGCATAAATAAGTTTCACTTTAAACATAAAGCAAACATTAATTAATAATATATGTTTTGTCACAGATCAATAATTATTTCGGTCGGTGTGTATATCAAATGTTATGATAGGCAAGTCCTTATACATGAGTGACGTCCGACAGGCATCCGACCTCCTTTATGCTAACCTACGTTTCGTGATTATATGGAATGTGCATCGAGTACTCTAAAGGTGGTCATTTCAATAGGATCACAGAGATTCCAACCCTAAAGTTCTCTCGAGATCCTTTATGATCCATCGAACTAGCTCAGCTTTTATGCGTACGGCTGTCATAGACCCTTGAGTGTATAACTTGGCAGATCCTAACCATTCTATACAATATTCAAATTGCCTAATCCTGGATTTGAATAAACTAAGGAAGGCTATATAATGGATCAATAAAGTTACGTGACATTTTAAAAATATACAGCTTTTCATAACAAGGAACGAGTATTTCCGAGTTGTGAAATATTGTATACAATTTTTTTGTACTTGATGTTCTCTATTTGCTTATTTGAAAGGGTACTTCATGAACGCTCGATTTATTTAACAAAACAAAAAGTCTGGCAAAATTCCCAGAGTTTCAGCATTCCCTTTGACGCCGATATCTACTAATGGTTAGACTGGGACATATTGATGTAAAACTTTAAAAACACACTTACCGCTTTTGAATAGTTTCGAGTTTTCCAGATGTTGGTATTGGATGTTAATGTAATTTCTTAACGTAAATTTTATCAATGGAGCTCAAATGCTTAAGACAGTTGTGATATATGCCTTAATATTAATAATATCATTATTATCTCATCAGTCTGTATGGGACCCATTTTCTCAAATTTTACCGAACGGTTTTTCAGGTAGATATGATCAATGGATACAATGATTCCCTAGGAAGGTTTTAGTGTATGATTTGTTTTGGTAGAAATCTGTCCTGTGTTATTCAAGGGTGAAACCGGACGCATTGCTAATAACATAATGTAATTATTGAACCAAATCACTCTTAAACATTTTAGAATTAGTAATTTAGTTTATAAAATGAAGCCCATATCTGCATGAACCAAGCCATTGGTGATTTCAATTATATTCTAGATTACACTTTTATAAGTTTTCCAGCCCAATGAATTCTTTATAATTTTGCCTGCTCTATCGGTTGGGGTAATAAAATGGAAAATAATAGAATGAGGAAGACAATAATAGTGAAAAAATAATAGGGAAAGGGAAAACAACTTTAACTTTAGTTTCCCTGTCATAGTATGGTAAATTTTAACCATATGCGTGTGTATATAACATTTTTTCTATCAAATGAAACATTATATTGCTTTCAATCTAATGCAATGTAGATAAATGTAATGTCCTCTGGGTGATATCATGTTCGGCATAGTAAATGATAGCAGAACATATAATGCAAATTTATGCAAAGCACAAAAGTCGATACGTGGCCTCCTGACGGAGAGAGACGTCTACAACTGTTTGTGTACAAACTGAACGATGCAATATGATATTGTGCTTTAACGAAACATTCGATATGCTTTTATTATGAGACTCTAAAGCTTTCGTAAATATGCTGGGTCTATTTTGTGTGCATGTTTGTTGTAAGTTGATATCAACAATTTCACGATTCTATTTATTCAAGTAATATTGTAGATATAGTAAAAAGTATTCCAGCTAAAAGCTCAACCAGTTATGTTTGTAACTGGTTGAGCTACGTAAATAATATGTCAAATATTTTAGCTAAACTAAAATATTTGACATATTATTTACGTATATGTCAAATATTTTTAGAATGGGTATTACTTTTTGCGTATAATTTAGAATTGTACGTAGAGTCAAGATGTATATTTTATATATCGATTCGATTTCGATTTATATCCGTATGATATACATACGGATATAAATCGGATATTTTATTACGGAGATCGAGTCACATAATGATGTGACTCGATCTCCGTGCAGCATCTGGTCCGGGATGGATGCGAGTAGCATGAGGTCGGTCGTGTTGGCGTTTATTAAAAGAGGTCTATGTCCCGCAGTGGACTGATAAGGGCTAATAATGATGACGATGATGATTATGTGACTATTGACTCTTTCATCATAGCCAAGTTTATGTGGAACTTGCCTAATCCTCATCCAGAAGACTCGCGACAAATACTCCTCGAATAAAATCGCTTGGCCGGTATTTCATGCCGCTATTACGATGACATTTTCTTTCATCTTCATCTTTGGCGCATTACTGCAAATGCAACACTTCTAAAAATATATAAAGAATATGCGTCATTAACAAGTTTTCCGTCAGCCTAGTCACTATCTACATACAGTTTTAAATTATTGCTTACGAATCTTCTTTTTTGTCACCGCGAAGAATAACATGAGAAATACCTAATATTATATGTAAATTTAATTATTATTCAAGGTTAACATCAATTTCTTCTTTTTGTTCATTTGTAAAAATTAAACGAACATTATAATGAAATTCGGGAACATACTTAGTGGTGTTAGATATAATTGCCATCATGGCCGCTTGCATTTTATAGTCGATATTACATTATTTTAATAGTCGATATTACATTATGTTTATAGTCGATATTACATTATTTTTTCACATTTTCATATTAGTTTTCAGTAATTATAGCGCACTTTTTAGATAGGTTTTTTCTTCAATAATGTTATTTTCCTCAGCAATGGCAATTTTATAAGTCATTTCAAAGAATGTTCACATAAAAAATTTACATATACACTTTAAGAAAATAAAACTTTAAGTACTTAAAATATACTTATATTTCATGAAAGGATATAAATTTTATTTATACGGTACAAGGTGGGAGCGACAAAAATCGTGGTTTTATCGCTGTTTGATATTTCTACGTAATTGCTGGCCACTAGTACAGGAACAGGAAATCGCGAGCCATAATTGCCAACACTGCAAGCAAGGCAATATTAATGTGTAATGTTTTTGCGTTAAGATTTATACATATTACTTGCGGTCCTTACAGTGTTCTAATTATTGTTTGCGCTGATTTAATTAATTAACATAAAAATATTTTTTAACTTCGTAATTTTTGTAACCAACAACATTGTGTACAAAAAGTAGCCCCCTCGGTTCAATTGGCTTCGCCAAAGAAGCGAGATGATACCTTAGTCTAATGTCTGTTATGTATGTACAGTCTGTGACATGCCAAAACAACATTTAGATACATTGTGTAGGAAATTTTAGTGTCATCACTGTAGTTTGAGCCTTATCGTGGCGGTGGTGTTCTGTAGTCTGGGGTGAACCGCAACTCCTTGGGCGAAGCCAATTGAACCGACAGGGGCTGCGCTTTATACCCCTCTTATAGGAAGAGGAGACAAAAAAGCATGAAGAGGATGCGCTCTTGCGGTTACATTGATGTGTAACTCCGGGGCACCTCACCAATGTCGGCACTGATGGCATACGCGGTGGTTTTCGTGGGTATTCGGCAATATAATGCGAGCCCCACACACCACTCCCACATACAGACACTCTCTCTTACATACACGCGTCAACAGAAAAGGGTCATTTTTATTATGAAGTATTTTATTTTGACCCCGTAATTCACGTCAGGTGATGATGTTCAGATCTTTATCTTAACGATCGTCAGTTTAACGATTTTGATTGAATTTCAGCACTCCTGATTATCGAATTCAAACTCTATTGAATTTGAACTGTTCTTTATAATGAAGTATTTATGTCTATTATATGCTATAATTAGTGTATCACGAAATACTTGTTGAATGGTTTTATTGATATTGTTAATACATATGACATAAAAATTTTATTCATTTTTTGAACTAAAATGTGTTAAGTAATATATCTGGACTGGAAAGGTTCTACTAATTTGAATACTGGAATGCTCCAATGATAATAATGATCAAATATAATTGCGTATATTTTGAAATAATCATAAATATTGTCGTTATTGGTATATCGTAACACAAAGAACGCGTTAATAAAACCATGTCAAATTCCACCCTGCTGAAATCTGACAGTTGGGGGGCGGTATTTCAAGGGGTGCCCTTTGGACCCGCTAACTACTAAAGAGGAAAATATTACCGTAATAAATTTCTACCCTATATTAAAACCAGATACAGGATTTATAGGTGTGCCTAAAGAAAAATCCAAATTTGTTTTACATGTAAAATGTTGTCTTGTTAGGTAACGCGCCTTATTTGAGAGAATATTTTTGACTGGCCCTGAAAATAATATTTCTAGTTCTTTTTGATATGATTTGGGTGGCTTTTCAGGTTTTTAATAAATAACGTATTTTTTGTTTTGTTTTACCGGCTACGTTTAAAAAAATAATAAGAAGTTAAAGAAATATCTCAGAACAATCTTTTAACAATAGGTAGTGACATGCTGCATTGCAACATAATTGGGCTGGCACAGAGGGGAGGTACCTCTCTCGATCACGTAATGGCGCCGTAAAGTGACATCTGCGATGTCGCGTTTCGTGCGGTGTGTGAGTAGCCGGTGGCCCATTGCGGGAGGGGACAGGATGGCAACGAACCGCCATAGTATTATGTGGATGTCCATGGGCATCGTTAGTCAACGTAGGAGTCGTAAAACGGTTCTGATTACTCGTTTGCCCTTTATTCTATATAAAAAGAATCTCCTACACTGTTTGCCGCTAAATCATTTTAGCGGTAGACGTCTCGGAAACAATCCTCATTACTTCGTTTCAATTAACTAGTCAATCCGTAACCTTCAGGGTTGTAGGTTCAGCGGTTTGTACTGTGTGGCTGATTGCTCTATAATATGTCAGTCGACCTACAGTTTTATATACATATATTTACAATTTAAGCAAATCCATTATAAATTTTGATACATTTTACTCACTGATTTACAATAAAAATAAATCACTGTATGTTACACAACAAACAAAAACATGTTTTTTGTAGTAACGTCCACAATCCTTGACGCCGCAAGGAGTAAAAAGATCTTTCAACTTTGACGTGTGTGATCGTACAACATGTACCGCTGTGTTCTACGCCATAAACTCTGTCTACTATTTAAAAGATAAAACACACATCAAACATCTCTTTTGATGTCTTGTATAATATGCGGATAACAAAACAATATACAGTCACCTGTTGTCAGACCTCTCTGTGGCAACAATTTATAAGCCGCAGAGCAGTGCTGTGTGTGTTGTTCACTAATGTTAAGTGTTGCTTGCCTATATCTATGCAGCCACAATTATGCTTATGTTTTTTTTTTTCGGAAATATCTGCTTGTAATTTTTGGTTTCTAGACTATATTATAAAAAAATATTACTATCTGAGCAATAATTACAGGTTTCATATTGTTTGTTAGTATTCTGTTTTCAAAAATACATGAATAAAGAATGTGAATGCTCGTGACGAGGGAGCTTCGAGTATTCGTAAATTTTGCTACGAAAATGTCCATTAAATTCTTCTAAAATAAGCAATATCCCACGTCAAAGGAAAATATATAATCCCCTTTCCTTGTATTAATAGGTCTTTCGTGTATTTTTCTCTCTCAGTAAATATATGACAAGCTACGGCGTTTCTAAATTTCGGAAAATAACCTTAGGCGCGAGAGTCTATTAAATTACTGAGTATTGATAAAATACAACATTTCTAAAGGAAACTTCAATCTGTTTATATGAAAATACGTACCATAAACAAAATTGAGTGACTGAAAACATTTTCAATTAAGTCGCAGTTCCCCTTAACACGTTCAACAAGCATGACATCCAACATTAATTCCTTATCTCTTGTCTTTGTTTAACTACTTCTTGTTGCAATATTTCTGATAGTCTAGGTTTTTGCGTTTTATGTTCATTTAATGTTTATTAGCTGTTGAAACTTATAACCCTGGCACTTACCTTCTGACGCCCATAAACATCTGAACATAAAACATAGACTTACAATCACTTAACACCATTGTTATCCTTCGATGAACCATGGAACTTGATACACAATCCAAATCAAAAAAGATTCACCAAATGTCTTCCCACTTTACGTTTGGGTTGGCTATAACAATGGTTTATAATTGAATATATTCTAGTTAGTAAAGGTTTAAATAAGATGAAATTGTTTGAATGCTCAGGATGTTTTTCTTAATTCTTTGTACCTTTAGCTTCAACAAATATAATTTGAGTTTTAAATAAACAATTCTAAATCTAGGTATTTGTATAGTTGATGGAAGATTTTTATTTCACTTTAAATATGAAAAAATATTTTACTGTTATATATGGAAACAACGGGAATCTTAAACAAATTGAATATTTATATCTTTCAACAAGGCTTGAACACATCATCATTACACACACTTTACTTTACTAAATTGTCATCTTGGGAATTAAATTTAAACGTTTAAGCTGAAATAACATAAAAACGGTTACAAAAGATTTAATTTTCATCCAGCGTCTAGTGAAAAGAGTGTTCATAGAATTGGAGACAAAAAAACGACAATTCATCAATCGTAATGGTGAGGAAAGGGCGCGTCAGAGCTTTTTGTACCCGTGCTGGGCAGTTTGCTAGTGATAATGAAGGGCGAGGCCTTATATAATCGTTAAATGCTGATTCACAAATTTGTTTGTTTGGCATAAATTATGTCCTTTCACCTTTTTATTTCAGTTTCAATTTTTGTCATATTTTATTGATATCTCCAATTAAGTAAGCACTTAAATAAAATGACGTTTTCATTAGTATTTTTCTCTATCTAATTATTTTCAATCTTTAATAATATATTTTTTAAGTGATTCACATACAACAGCGAGCCCTACAATTTTATGCATTTTTTTTTTGTCAATTACTGACCACATTTATCAAAGACATTATTCTTAGAATTAAACTCTCATTAGGTATAAAAGTTGTCGACGTACGAAATAGTGCAAAATATTCACACACATGTGCACACGAACATCAACATGACCCAGATTTACCTGCGTCGTCTACATCGTTATGTACGTAAAATGTATAAAAATAAATTTTACAAATTAAATAAATGTAGCACCATCGGTCACCACCACATAGACCACAGTAGGCTACAGAAATGTAAAACAACTCCGATCACATTTTGCTCGGTATCAAAGTTTTTTGTATTCCTGATATTGTTTTAATATTTGACGTTGTGTTGGAGCGGCGCACCCAGTGACAGTTTACATATAGAGCCACATACTGTTGAATATCATCGTTGATCATATGGCGTGTAATTGCATCGGAGGGCTGTTTTGTCCTCCGATGCATACACAAACCATATGTTATGTAATATATTCTCTTCCTTTAACCAAAGTACGGTTTGAAACGAAGTTTAATAGATTTGAAAGAGTTTCTCAGTCGTAATATTGAAAAATTTCAAAAATATTTTTTGTATGAAAATAGTGATTGATATTTGTTTCGATCTTTGTTGATTTTTGGTGATAATATTGCATTATTTTTCGTAAACATTTGATCTTTTTTATCTATAAAAGGGTTATCAGGTGCAACGTTTTCTGATTTATATTTAATGTGCTGCCCTTCATGACCGATCACCACAAAGCAACAACTGGAATATCTTCGTTAAACACCATACCCACCTGATATACCAACAGATATTTACATTTTATTTAATTTTAGAAAATATATTTGTGTCCTTTTTTGTCAAAAATTTAATACATATGTAAAAGTTTCATAAATTTACAAATTATAGGCATCAACGGTTAAAAGCACTAGATAAAATAAGAAAGATTATAAAAAAGATATCACTAATAGATAATATTATTTACTAGTTTATACCAACAATCTCAAATATTTATAATGATTACGTCTGAATTACAAAATATCTAACAGTTGAAGAATACAATTTTTGTACAATAGTTGCCTCGAAACAAATGGCGGAGTATCGGAGGGCTTTCCATCCGGTGGAATGATTTGATTAACGTGGAGAGTAATTAAAAAACGTTCGTGAATATAATTATAATACGCTTTTTGGTGAAGCCTACGTGAAGAGTGAACGTTTCATGAGTTATGACGTCGATGATTAAGACAAAATATACAAGATTCTGTGACAACTTAAAGCCCTGTAATCCCTAATGCAATTCGATTACGCTACTAATGCACGATGTTTACATTACTATCAGAGCCAAAACACGATTTGGAGCGATTGCTCGAGCAAATATTATCCTGAGCAGCGTTTTTGTTGACACTATATAATGGGGGAATAACGAACAGACGTACGTGACTGTCAACCGATCTTTGTTTTACTCGGCTTTATATTTACTATTGCTTAATTTCAATTCGCAATGTTTACAGAATAGTTCAGATACTCAATATAACGGTGATTTTTGGTTTTATTATTATTTCGTAATAATCAAACGAATGTCCAAATCACCTGAGGACTGCCATTTGATTAAGAGGCCCTTGTGGATGTGATTTATTAGGATGTAGTTAGGGTACATGGATGGATACCACGAGATGCGTCTTGGCGTTCATTGAGAGAGACGCATGTCCAGCAGTAGACCGATAAGGCCCGATAATGATGATGATGATGAAGGGTACATCTACTATTGTATCTGCCTTGTACATTTTTTTATACGGGCTTAGCCCACCACTCGTTCCCACACTTCACTGCTACTCCTGTGTCTCCATTCATTTGAAATAATCACAGGGTGCCCGAGGGGAAAGCTGAAACTGTCTTGGGACCGCAATGAATTTTATGAGAATAAAGCAGGAGTAGTAGTAAGTAATTCCAATTTCGCTCCATAATCAAAGTGGAAACAAAGAGATTTAAAAAAAATAATTATTTACTGATTTCACATTCTCTTACATGTCGTGCATACTATAATTCTCTTATTTTCGTGTATAATTAAAATATGTATCGAAGAGCTTGGGTTAATATGGGCTCGGCATACCACCGAAGCTACTTATATGTATCCTGGATTATCAGTCTCAGGTCATCCGTGAGACCCAAAGAGAGTGTTCTTGCAAGGAAATTTGTATCATGTGAGTAACTCTTACATTTTCAGGCAATTGTTATTTAAGATCATTACGTTTCCTTGTAATAATCTATTATCTTCTGCATTTTTATACTTTCACTCAACAAGATTTTTTTTGTCTTTTCAATGAGATAGGGGAAAACGAGCAGGTGGTAGTGACTACCTCCACCTTTAGGCATCTGCAAGACCAGGCGTCTTACAGACGCGTTGCTGGCCTTTAAGGAATAGGTATGATCTTTTCTTAAAGATCTCTAAGTAGTATCGGATTGGAAATACCCAGGGAGGCAGCAGGTTCCACAGTATAGTTGTGCGCGGTAAAAAGTCGCTTAAACCACACTGTTGTGGATTTACTGACATCAAGGTGATGGGCGTCGAACTTAGAGTTCTTTCGCGCTGTCCGAAGATGGAATTCTGCTGCTGGTATTAAGCCGAACAATTCATCGGAACAGTCACCATATAAAATATGGTAACAAACAGCAAACCGATATCTCTTCGTAAGACCAAAGAATCGAACTGTCCGGAAATAACTTGGTTGTCAACGATTCAAGTCGCTCTAAATTATATGTAGTCGAAAGAAACGAGCTGATATATCTGATTGAATGAAGTACTGCTTCGCCCTATTGAGTACGCCCAGCTTCTTTGAGGCTAATTAAGCTTTCGTTTCTAAATGATCGAAATGAACTGAATGATGAACTGAACGTTACTCGATACGTCGACGCCAAGTATTCCGATACTAGCTGAGGCCGATAGGTAGGTGCTTTGAAAACGAGGAGATACGACGAAGGGAGACTTTTCAGCGGTAAACGCGCAAACGTGTGTCTTATTGGGCTTAAATTGAACAAAATTTAGTCGGCCCCAAGTCTCCAGAGCACATTTTTGCATTCCCCAAGTCTCCAGAGCACATTTTCGCAGCATAATCGGAGCGACGCCATCGGGCGTACTCGACTTATGAATGCCTAGAGAAAGAAGTGCTTTACGTACGGCGTTCTGCCGGAACATAAAATGCGGCATCGAGTAACCACACCTTTGAGTAGTAGGCAGCGGATTTCCCTGATCATCCAAAAAGGAGTTCGACCCAAAAACAGACCCCAGCTCAAAAGAGCTGGGGTCTGTTTTTGGGTTAAAAAGCGGTACGGGCCAGCAATTCATCACTCCGGTGCAAAGAAAGGAAGGATGGCCCTAAAACTTGGCGAGGGACCAGAATTCACAGGTTCCAGAATGATGGCGAACTAGTCTTTCACCAATTTTGCTTATGTAATCTGACTTTGATTTGACAATAAATTTTTGAAGGACCTGAAAGCAAAATTATACTCCTTCTTTAGTACTCTGATATTTTCGTCCTGTGAACTTGCCGCTACTGCGTAAGCTCGGTAACACTCCAGTTTATGGTGAAGTGCAAAATTGCAGGAGCGTCCAAACCACGGGTGCGACTTGCCGCTAATCAGCACCGTAGAGAACGGAATAAAAAGTTGTTTTAGGGTGCCAGATGCGACAACAGCATACAATTCCGGCTGTGGTCTGCGTCTAATCGGGGCTGTACTCTGTATCGGGCAGTGGTCCGACGAGCCCAAAGGAGAATTGACGGAAACCAGGTAGCTATTCGTACTAGAGGTCAACAGAAGGTCTAACAGGGAGGGAGTATGGCCTTCCAGGTCTGTGATTCGTGTGGGCGATCACACCAATTGTGTCATACCATATGCTAAGGCAAAGTCATGAAAAGATCTTCCCGCATGATCGGTAGTACGTGAAAAAAGCCAATTACCTTGATGCGCGTTAAAATCACCAATTATCTCTGCTCTGTACTGTGTCGGTACAGAATTTGTAGCCATTTCTATGTACTCAGGGTGTCGATCTATTTCGGTATTTCCGTTATGGGGTGTATATAGCCAAGCATAGACGCGGGAGGGGTCATCGCTATCTACATGCAGCCAAAGGATGGACAGATCCCTGCCTTCAAGGTTGAAGAGGCGCCACACATCTTCTCCGATGAAAAACACTCCAGTCCGTGGTATAAATAATTATGTATTCTAGTTTATACCCTGGGTAGGTAAGGTAAGATGAATCAACCAGTGAAGATATCTACGTTTCCGTCAGGAAGAATAAAGCCGGCTTTGCTGTTTCAAGTTTGTGGTGGACAGCGTTAAGATTGGAGTGCGACCCCCTGACGTTGCAAAAATCAACAGTTAGACTAGCAGGGGGAGCCTTCGAATTTTTCTTTCGTTTGCCCCCCAGTGAAACGGTCACAGAGCACAGACCGCAGTGCTAACATAGCCCGGATAAGTTGTGCATGTTGCACCAGAGGTTGCAGGTTCGAATCCCGCCCAGGTCTTGGACGTATGTGTTTTAGGTATTTCTATAGTAATAGTATAAAATTATACGTAACACTTCGAAACATATTAAATGTATTTCCGTTGTATAGTGTATCCGTAACAACCGGCCTTTCGGTACTTACCGCAGGACTATGATAATGTGGTAGGATAAATCCAAATATATTATTATTATTATTATTATTGTTATAATTACATACACACGCAAGTCATATATTGCGAAAAATATAACATCAGTAATGTTCAATCCTTGTTACGCTCATATCATAAGAGGTCAAACAGAAACCTTCTAAATAAAAGTAGGTAGCATCATTAAGGTCCCGTGAGCACTTTACGATAGGGGTTTTTCCGATATAGAGAATAAAGTAAAGACCTTTTAGATTTGCATTTATTTTTAACTACCCTTTCTATTCTTAATTTCAGTATGTCCATCAAAATTATTAGATATACATCTTTCTTTAAGGCCTTCATACACACCCAACTAATTTGTATATTAGCATTTAAATTAATTTATATTGTAGTTTAAAGGTATCATGCATCGATCTCATTGAATTAATAGGTAGTCCCTGCTCTTTTGCAGCAATAGTGAACAGTCAATATCATGACAGCCGGCACAACCGGAGAGGACCTCTCGTACATGATGCCGCCGTGCATTGACAGCTTTGCTGTCGCTTTTCGTGCGGTTTGTTAATAGCCACTTTAGGGGGGGACAAACGAAAGGCAACTCACTTACATACTAAGTATTCGGATGTTATTGGGCGTCAGTAGTCATCAAAATGCTATGGCTGCTCCTAAGTCCCACTATAATATAAAAAGTCAAGGTTATCGTGTTTTTCTTTAAATAGCTTTACCGTGTTAACTTAATCTCATATTTTGCTAAATAACTTGTCAATCCATGCCAAAATGCCACTGTATAACTATAACAAAATTCTACTGCCATTTAATTTTCGCGCTGTTGTAGCGAAAAGCTATTTATACACATTAATTAAACATCAACATTTAACGTTTTGGTTTAATTAATTTGCAATTATTGCGTCATTGCTTTCTTTTTCTGATTAAATTCTTTTCCACTCCCTAGACAGTTATTAGCATTTCCCTCAGGTCAATGTCGTAGCTGTGATGCTTGCAGGAAAAGTAAAATTGAAAACCTGGCCAAGATTGTAGTAAGGGTGGAATGTTTAACTTTTAGGAACTTATCAATGACTGCAAGTGTAATTATACATACATTGAGATTTATTCTATTTGTGAGAGAAAAAATTGGCCGTTCACGTAGTGTTCGTACGATAAAGGTAGTTGAAGCGATAAGGGAAGGATTTCAAAGAGATCCTGTCCGAAAGCAAAAGACTTTATCTCGGGAAATGGAGATAGCATCTAGAACCATGTCGCGTATTTTAATAAAGGACTTATAACCATATGTATGCACAAAGCACTAAGGAAGCTCTGAGCATAAATACTACAGTATTAATGCTCAGAGTTTCCTTAGTGCTTCGGTGATGGTTTTGTGGACTATGAAGGAGCGTCTGTGCCATATTCTTGTGAAAAAAGGTATCAAAACATATCGGTAAAAGTGTATCAAGATACCATCCATGAGAAGGTAGTTAAGTTACTTAATAACACCAAAACTCGGCGCCGGATCATAAAGCTAAAGGATCTACCCAATCTTGGTTGGAAACCATCATCTAGTCCCGTTCTGTACCCTTCAGGTTGATTTATGATTTTTTTTAGTATGATTTATGGTCGGCTTTATAGAGTATGGTATACTTGTTTTAAACGCCATAATACTTTGGGAGTCCCTAAAACGATTGGCAGTGAAGAATTTCCCCATGGAAAGATGTGTCCTTCTATCGATAACTGGCCTGAACGTTTAAAAAACTGTATTGCAGCCTATATATATATAATTAATCACTGTGTTTCAATATTGGTAAAATTAAGTGTATACCTACTTAAGTAGTATTAAAAGGATTCATTAGATTAGATAATGAAACGACTCTTAACAAACTATCTCCATTTACTGAGGTTGTTTTTAAATTGTACAGAATTTTATATTTTTAGAGAAGCAAACAGTGTGCGATAACCATTAGATTTGTAACAATGTCCATCAATCTTGTTCAAAAAGACAACAAAGTTGGGGACATTTTTAATAAAAAAAACCCTGGCTAGAACATTCTTTATTCTTATCTTAATAGGCCAACTTTAGCTGCAGTCTGGCTGGGCACACGTGCCAAATCATATCTGCAAAAAGGATAAAATGAACTTTACAACCTTCATTAAAAGGTTAATTACCATATTTCGTTTAGTAAATATACTTCTTATTACAGTTTGTTTTAGAGACTATAATCAGCAGCTGATGTTAGTTAACTATAGTTATTTAGCTTCTGTTTATCCCTACCCATGATTCATGCCTTGTCGTGGCGGTGGGACTCAGAAGCCTAGAGCGAACCGAGATAACTTGAGCGAAGCTTGAGAGTACCCTTTGTACGCCTCTTATAAGAAGGAGGGACTAAATAGCAGTAGGAAGAGATGCTCTTTGTAATCCTATTATAAGAAAAGGCAAAAGAGCAAGAGGATGCGGTGCTTTTGAACACAGGGCAATGGGCGAGGATGGGAACGTTCACCCATTTTACTGACCCAAAGTTGGTGGGGTTGTCCTTTGATACAGGACGACCCCACCTGTGGAGGAGGTATCGGTCCCTTAAGGGGACTTACTAACCGTCGAGGTGCCCTGATTATTTGTCCTTCCGGATCATCAAAGGCGGCACGCGCGATTTTGTGGATATTCGGCACTATAATATGACGCGAAACCACACATCACTGGACCTCACCCAGCGTAAATCGAAGGCTTTAAATGCGTATCCCCGTATCAACAAAAGAAAGCGTTTTCAGTTTGCTAACAGGTGGCCGTTAATATTTCCAAATATATCTAGCATAAAACTTGCTGAATTTTATGTGCATATTTTTTATAGAATGGGGATTTAAGCATTATTTTCACGCGTGGTGTTGCCTTCTCTCTAATATTATATATTTTATATTTACAAAGTTATGTTTATATTGGGTAATGCTTATAAATATCGACTTATAATTATTATAGCTTAGTGTTTGTTCTAATTTTACTAAACATTGTAACATTATAGAATGTTAATGTAAGCTTCAAATTCCAAACTGGAGTTGGCCGTGTGTTAGGAGTTAATTCCCTTCCAGAATCTGCAAGCACACAAAAGAACAAGTGTAGTAACTAGTTTCAAGCTCATTATTACCTGGACTAGCTTTTAACTAAGTAAAACAATTTGTGTTTATCCGTATACGTGTCTATATTTTTTGTTACTCTTTTTGTACTCTTATATATTATATAGATCTCTTGCTATAAGTATGATCCAGTGCCAAGGGTGTTTTCTGCTAGTTGGAAATGTTCCGCTCGATTCTCAATTTTTTTCCTGTATGTTATTATTGTGTTTATTGTTATGGGTTCATTTTTATCGGACCTGAACATATGATGTGAAAGCGAAGAGAAGCCCAATACAAATCGTCAGATTGCTAAGACTAATCATTGGGCGACGACGAGGTTTGAGTTCGAAAAGTCCCCCATCGCCACTCTCTGAGGAGATGAGGGACCGAGGGGTCCCTCATCCCCTGACTCTGACATCGAGGGTAGGTCGTGTGTGTTAAGGAAAATGGTCTCAACGCTGACGTGAAAGGTTGGCCCACGAAGAGCATCATGGGGGGGGGGGGGGAAATAAAAATAATATACCTAATTTTCAAATACAAGGCACATGACAAGCAAATATATTTGCAAAATAAAAATAACCTGTAAATACTTTAAAATCCTACCGTGGTCGACATTGAATGTACGGTCTTGATGGCTGGTAATCCATCGTTACCTACCGAGCAATATATTAACGTACAAATTCAAGCACGAACTGAAATAACGGTCCTAGATACCAGTAGATAAGAATAAAGTGAGCGAATTTCTCTCGCGAAATGCTAATTCCGGATTATCCGACACCAGCGAAAAACTGACAACACGAAACTTTGTGAATTGAAATTACTCCTGATGTCTGATTTGAATATTACCTGTGCAAATTTCGGGTTCGAATAGTTTCGCTATTTATTCGACGGCAAATTTGTTTGTGTTGTTTACTGAACCAGGACATTCCAGTATATTTGATGAGGAGAAAAATAAGAAAGGAAAAATAAAAGATTTGCATCGAGTATTAGTCTGATGCCTGTATAAATGTTAGAGAGACAGGTATAGTATGTGTATAATAGTATTCTTTCTTTCCTTTTCAATCAATGGTATATATAAATTATAACAATAATATTGTCATTATAGCCGAACTTCGGCCACGGCGGCCATCTGTACAGAAACTGGCCAACTGCGCAAGACATATTATAGTGCACTTCCTGATCCCTAATTCTCCTATTTCAACAGGATGACATTTTGACACGGACGAGGAAAACTAAGACGAAGGATCGACGTCTTGACGCCTCTCTGCGGCACATGGATATAGACGACTTTCTGATTGCGGACAGTTATTATAAATTTCTAAATACCAATTACACTTTGATCCAAATCTGGAATGAATCCAGGACCTCAATACTGCGGTTGGAAATGCCTTCCATGGCAGTCAAAATAAATAACAGTGTTTGAAGTGCATTTAAAGAATTTTATTTGTGTTAGAGCATATTGTATTTTAACTTATTATATTGTGTTGTATTTTTAAAGAAATAATAATAAATCAGTCAGGATGTAGACTCTTTGGCATTATAGATTGTCTTGTTAAGGCTGTTTGCAGTCTACTTTAACCTGAACACCGAAGTCCATTAAGTGTGAGAAGATAAAAAGGGATTTGTATGATGTTGTTCGAGTCGGGATGGAGGGTGTTCACAATTTTAATAAAGTGCACTATACAGCGACGCATTTATATGTTATAGTCGCCGTCGCTGCGGACGATATCTGTGGTTACTTGAAAATATATATTTTTTTCTAAATAGTTTCGGACTAATTTGTCAAAAGTGTATTAGGCTGTAACCTATAGCGTGCTTCGACTTATCTCCGACTAAATTTACATCGTATGACAAATATCGTATTTATAGTCGAACCTTAACTAAGCTCAAGCTGTACTCATCTATAGTCCACATTAATGACGAAGTAGCGAAGCATATTATAGTAGTAACACAGAAAGAATTTTTCATAATAGTTTATTTGAAAGAAATAGACACAATAGTATAATAAATGTTATTACCACATCCCAAGTCGGTAGCAAAAGCAAAAAAAAAAAAAGTAATATTTTAAATTATTACATTTGCAATTTTTAAACCATTTTGCTTTTATTGTTATGTAAACTACCAATGGACAAAACATTATATTATATAGTTTTAGTAGAGTTCAAGATCTATTATTTTAATTATAGACATTATGTATTAAGATTATCATCAATATATTAAACATTTTGATTCCGCCAGTTGGCGTTGCCAACAACATTAGACAAACCATTTAAATTATAATGAACAGATAAGAAAAAAACAAAGACAAAATTATTAATTTAGAAGAAAAGTGCACGCACCAATCCAACGCTATAAGTAAAATCATATTTTTGTTGTTAAACAAAGCAACCCAGATGAATAAAACATTAACTGAAAATGCTTTTAGACGTTTTAACTTAAAGGGTCTGGGTACACCACTTCGTGTGTTTTGCTTCAAACTTTTCTAATCCGTAAAATAAACCTCCGTAGCCTTTACCGCAATACACACAAATTTCTAGCTGATGGTAAACATTTGTTTTAAACTTAAGTCTTTTCCTGTTATATGATTCTGTATTTCATCTTTTTGTTTATATAAATTTCTCAAAAAGAAACTAACAACTTCGTCCACGTAGATTCAAAATATTGGCAGATAGATAAAAAAAAATTGAGGTAAAAAGTATTCATTCCAAGACCTCTCTTTATTCATGTATTCTCACTCAGTCGGCTATTACCAAATGAATGAGAATACTTTAATTGTCGATTTATTCCGTGTATTACGCGATATAATAAATGGTCTATACTTTAAGATTTACAAAAATATCTGTTTGTACGAAATTTCATTTAATTCAGTAGTTCAATAGTTTTGGAGATTAGCCTAGATGAACATCGTGATACGAGATTATGGGTCAACGAAGACTGCATGAAACGCGACAGCATCAAGAGTAGCTAGAGGTCTTCCCGGTTTTTCCTCCCCTATTCAGCTCCAATGCAGCATAGCACTAGCCTTTAATTCACATCTAGATGTCCTCAAATTCGATTATGATAATGAAACGTGAAATTCGAACGAAAATATGCGTGTAAAACAGCTGATGTCGGCGTAAGTAATTAGCGCCATATAGGTTACGGTTCGCCCGTACATTTTATACGAATATTTATAGTGACAATTTGAATTCTGATCAACATAACTTTTTCTTTCTGTTGTTGACGCGGGGAAACGCATTTATATGCCTTCACCGGATCTGGGTGGGGTCCAGTGGTGTGTGCTACACATGATGCGACAAAAACTGCCGCGAGTGCCATCAG
>JAFELO010000072.1:537276-553059 GCA_017140195.1 Eumaeus atala
GCCCCGTGTGCAAAAAGACCCACCTCCTGTTGCTCTTAGGTCCCCTCTTCTTATAAGAGGGGTACCGAGAGCGATTCGCTCTCCTGATCTTTAAGTCCCTCTTCTTATAAGAGGAGTGCAAAGATCCCTCTCGGTTCAATTGGCTTTGCCTGGGTTTACCCCAGGCTACTAAGCCCCACTGCCTCGATAAAGCTTGAACCATGGTGGGGTGATCAACATAACTAACCTGAAGCTAATTAATCATCAACATATCTAACCTAACGCTAATTAATCATCAACATAACTAACCTGAAGCTAATTAATCATCAACATATCTAAACTAACGCTAATTAATCATCAACATATCTAACCTGAAGCTAATTAATCATCAACATATCTAACCTAACGCTAATTAATCATCAACATAACTAACCTGAAGCTAATTAATCAACAACATATCTAACCTAACGCTAATTAATCATCAACATATCTAACCTAAAGCTAATTAATCATCAACATAACTAACTTAACGCGCCAAGAGAGATATAATCCAAAAAAGTGTGTATGTGCTTATGTAAACACGCTAGAAGAAGTTATCCTTTGGCGTAAGAAGTTAAAATCTTTAAAAAAATCATCTCTTGCTTAAAAAGAAACATCTTTTTGCTAGAGGTAGTACCATGCTGCATATGCAATGCAAAGGAATTGGGCCGGCACGACCGGGGAGGCAACTCTCTCTCACTCGATACCAGCATAAACTGACACCTACGGTCTCGCGTTTCGTGCGGTTGGTGACTCGCCGGTGGTCGGGGGGGGGGAGAGGTGTGAAAAAAGGGGAAAACAATATTTTTCATTTTAATAAACCTCCACATGATATAGATTTTAAAACTCCGGTTCACGACCGTCACACCTACAGGCCCGACGCGGTAGGTAGTTAGAACTACTACCTACATACCTCTAACTTTGTAACAAAATCGGCGCTCGCTGATATCCTACCTATATTTACGTTTATTTCTGGTATAGGTACCTAGAGCGCCAGTATCAAGTGAGCGAGATGTACCAACCCAATTCCGCTGCATAGAAAGAAGCAGTGTCATGCTATATGCATGGCACTACCTCTTCCTTTACAGCATGACACAACTTCTTCCTACTTGTATGGTACTTATTTTTATACCTAAAATAATTTGCGATGCAAAATCAAAAAAATTGTGAGAAGCGGCGACCGGCGCGCGCTCAGCTGTGCGTTACGACAGGTGACACCATACTTACATGTAGCCATTATAATTATAATATTTTTCTCTGATTTAGTTTGTTTGAAAACATCATTTTCGCTATTTATATTTTCGCTATTTATTCTTGTTAGGACTTTTTTGATAGTCTTAACATACTCCTCCTATATTAAGACTTACAAAATTTTTAATTAACGTTGTAGTATAATCCAAACTATGTATACATTTTTTATAATTTTACTATAGAAATATATATAATACATCTTGTTATGTATTTATATAAATAAACTCGCGGGATTCGAACTAGCATACACAGACACGCGTACCAACTGCCACGTTACCAACTGAGCTAGCCCGTCATTGCTCAAGGGAAGAAATAATGATGAAATTTAATAAAACAGCATTATAGGTTTTTGTAATAAGTTTTACAATATTTTATTGTTTTAAACTGCAAATTTTATAATCATATGGCGTGTCTATATCAATTTATATTTTTACACGTCATAGATATATAAAATTAGTTAATATCTCATGTCCCGTGCTGCGTTGTGTGTAAAGCCTTAGTATAGTAACGGTGGAAACTGTGCCGAATGTAACCACGCGGTTCGTTAACCGCATATTTAATAGCGCGGTGCAGCATGAACGTCTAGTAACTATAAACGATGTCGCAGTAATAAGATCAGCGCGGATCAACCGCACACTTTCACCACGCAGTTTCCGTCATGTCTAAATTGGCCTAAGGCTATATCATTATATTTATGAGACAAAAATCGAGTTAATGTTTCGTGTAGTCTGACGATACACATGACGGTAGGTACCACTTTAAGATGATCAGGGTTTTGAGATCCATCTTAGACAAGATCTAGGCACTGATATCTGGTATATGGAAGAGAACAAAGAATACCGACTGTATATACTTTTATATACATAACTGTATATCAATTTGTGCTTGGCGCTTGTCGACATCTTTTCGTCGGTACCATGCGATTGAGAGGAGTAAACATTGTGAGATCCTCACAGGACACACCAGTCCAATTCGGATGCAATGCAGCATAGCAATACTTCTTCAATGTAAAAAACTTGAATTGTAATCAATTTAGCATTGCATTTCTGATTGTAAGTTGATAGGGACTTTCGACTGCTTATTCGCTGGCCTTTAAATAATATAGAAATGCTTAACAAGGGAAACTTTGTATTTTTTCTCGAAATGCGTAGAAGTCTCGAAGAAGATATTATTTTACGTAGATTTCACAATACACATAATATATTCTAGATCTATTTGTTAACAAATTTGCATCCGATGTTAAAATAACATTACACGAGATTGTTGTGGATAAATAGGCCTATAAAAACGGTTGGCATCGCGCCGAATAGACCTCATCTATAGGGAGATAGATTCTTGTGATGTGATGTTTCCGTTTTACGCACCATTGCTCTACTTCCCCGGGGAAATGCTGACAAAGGTTGTGCCTAATCTAAGCATTCGTTTTTTTAAATCATACGAGTATTTTTGATTTACCGCATGTGGAATAATTATAGGAATAAGTTAATTTATCATGGTTAAAGATGAAAAATGGTCTTCTCTTTTATTCACTCGACAAATGGTGACTTAGGCCATCCATATGCATCTGCAACATCAAGAGACCTTAGCATGCATTGACAATGAAACGGCACCACTTTGGACATTTATTGTGTAGTATAATATTGATGAAACGTAGGATAATGTTTCTGTATTGTAGGTGTTTGAGGTCAGCAGGACTGCAGATTTACATCTCATTGAATCAATTGTGACGTGTGGTGACTAATTAGTAGTCGTGTTTCATGCAGTCCAGTCAGATAATTTCCCAAAGGTCCTTTATTTGTAAGAAATCTATTATTGAGTGCCATTGTTTTTAAAAAAAATACCAAGATACAAGATTTTATATTGAATTGTCCGGACCAACAGGAGTGTAATTCGCGGGCACAAGGCCATGCTAGGGATTGCGGACATCAAGGCAAACCTCTTTACCCGAGTCGGTTGGCGAGGGAAAAATATTCCATCACGTTAGGGAGTCCGCTTAACACGTATGAGCCGTACGCGAACATGAGTAGGCCACTCTGCCTATGTGGCTTGAGACATGAGGGTCTAGTAACGGCCTCTATTTTAGATATGTGATACAGCCCTTCACGTGGTACCAGGACAATCTATGTGTCTGGGTAGCTGGTACTGGAGCGCATCGTCTATTGTCAGCCCTATTGAACATAGTTCCTGATAATTGGGCAACAAACTTATCTGAACTGTCATTCTCCACTGCTGGCCATCTCCACAGAAACTGTGGGGGTTACGGGCATTGAGGCGGACCTCATTACCCGGGTTGGATCGCAAGGGGACGACTATCCCCTCGGTAACGGGGCCGCAATAATTTGCGGGTATGCCATCGTGGCTTATTGGCTCAGGGAAATGTAGGCAATGTAGGTAATGTTTAGGGTCTGTGTGTTGTGTGGTGTATTGTGACTGTGGTGAGTAGCGATTGGCTGTGTCATGCGTGCGCATGTGTGATCCTCGTCACGCGCGATCACATCATTGCGGACGTAGCGACCAGCACCCGTGATGACCCGTATGGATATATTTTGCTGGGCTTGCAGGCGTTTCCGCTGGGCCTGGGAGGTTAGCGCGTACCATGCGAGGGCGGCGTAAGTGAGGCGTAACCGGACATATGTTTTGTAAATCCCCAGTTTCGTCCGTGTAGGAAGTCCGAACGAGTATCGGCCACAGCAAAGCACGGGCTGTTCTGGCTTTGTTGACCCCTCGGTCCACCTGCGAGCCCATCCGCAGCGCGCGATCGATACTGCATCCGACATACACGACTGGGGATTCCCAAGACACATCCTGGCCTCTGAACTTTGACCGCCCCGGCATGGAGCGCCTCTTACTGACATATAGCACCGTCGTCTTATCCAAGTTGACGGACATGCGCCACCTGTCGAGCCACTCCGGCAACCGGTCCAGCATGCGCTGCATGCGCCTATTTGAGAGCTCCGGCTTTCGGGATGAGGTTACGTATGCGTTGTAGTCGGCAAACAACGCGAGCATGACATCCGCCTCACCCTCTCCCGCAGGATCGTTGAGTGTGGGGATGTCGTTGGTGTAGACCGCGTACAGGCAAGGGGATAGGCAACCGCCCTGTGGCACTCCGGCACGTATGGCCTTCACCGAGGAGTGCCTCCGCTCCACCGCTACCCGGAAGGTCCTACTTTCCAAGAATGACGCCACTAGTCTCACAAACGCCAGCGGGATGCTGGCGTCCACCAACTTGTACAAGAATCCCGGGTACCACACCCTGTCGAAGGCCTTCTCCATATCGAGAAAGACTGTGACAGAGTGTCTCCCCTTGTTCATCTCTACAGACAAGTGGTGGATCACCCGCGTCAGTTGCAACGTGGTCGAGTGGCCGCTCCGGAAGCCGAACTGTTCGTCCCTTATGGGAATGTACAGCTTCAGCCTCGGAAGCAGAAGACTCTCGAACAACTTGGCGATGTGGGACAGCAGCGTTATCGGCCGGTAGCTTCCAGGCAGGCTTCGGGGCTTGCCCGACTTCGGCAGAACGATGACCCTCCCCTCTTTCCTGTTCTCCGGAAAGGGGGCCGTCCGGAGAATGCCGTTTGCGATCTGAGTGAGAGCCACGGCTGCTCGCCTAGGCATCACCACCAGTGCTGTGGGGGGATGTCTTCGGGGCCTGGAGCTTGGAGCCTCGAGAGGCGAAGTGCGACTTTCCGCAGCTCAGAGGGGGAAATGAAATCCTTCCCGCTGAGTGGCGGGGTCGGGCTCTGAAGGAGCTCTCTCGGATGCGGCACTCCACCTGCTCATGTTGCTCTGCGAACGACGGCGCCGCTGGGTGTGGTGAAAGCTGCGTGTGTAAATGTGATGCGAGCACCTCGGCGCGAGCCTGCGCTCCGTAGTGTTTCGCGCCTGTGGTGTCTAGAAGTGGAGTGATGGTGGTCTTTGGCCTCGTGAGACGTCTGTTTAAGGCGTGCAGGCTGGTGTCGTTTTCGCTGGCATGGAAGACTGTACTCTCCCAACCTGCTCCACGTCACTCCCTCACCTTCGCAGACAGTTCCTCGGCCAGCTTGTTAAGTTGTGCCTTGATCCTCGGACAGCGGGTACAGGCCCAGAGTTTCCTCATCTGGCGTTTCCTTTGCAGGTCCGCCAGTAGGCTCGGGGGGAGCTAACCCCGCCGGCGCGCTGCCGCCGGCACGACGGTGGTTGCCAACGCCCGCGCCTCCCGGATTTTCTTCGTGAAGAGTCGAGCGGCGGCCTCCACCTCGTCTGGAGTAGACAGTTGCCCGTGGATGGTGAAGTCGACTACAATATCCTGATAGACGGCCCAGTCGATCCTCTCTCTGGTCCGCACTCCTTCCCTAAGGGTTGCTCCGGAATCAAGTGTGACGACGATGGGTTGGTGTTGAGTGTCGAGGTCGTACAGGACCTCGATGTTCACCGTGGCCTTGAGGTTCTGGTGTAGGGCGATGTTCAGAACGTCCGGGGTGTGCAGGGGATCCGTGGGCACGTGTGTAGGACACGGTGGTCCATGCACCGTGTAGCCGCGCTCTTCGGAATCCTCCTGAAGCCTGAAGCCAGCGTTGTTTGTGACGGCCGATCCCCAAGCTGGATGCTTGGCGTTCAGGTCGCCGACCAACAACACCTGGCCGCCATTCCACAGAACGTTGTGGGCATTACCTAGGTTAAAACTGTTCCCGGGATGTCTGTACGCCGCGTATATCCTGAGCTCCTCCACCGCTATATGAACGACTATACCAGTCGAGCCCATGTCGGTGAAGGGGCCCTGTCTCAATTCGTCGTGGACGACGTCCCGCCAAACGAGCTTAGCCGTACCTCTGTACGGCCTCCCTCGGCGACACCTCGTCCCTCCGATACTCGACGTAGTTCGGTAGCCGGAGGCTCCACGTCGGCCCCAGCCAAGTCTCGCCCAGCAGGATGACATGTAAGTCATACCGCTGAGCGAGCAGCGGGAGACTGTCGCTCTTGCCTCCTATACCTCCGGGGTTCCAGTAAGCGACCCTGAGTTCGTCACGATCCATCACTGGCTCCCCGGTGGTTGGCTCCGTGCTTGTGTAATTTGTGCCCAGATGCGCGGGTCCCTGAGCACCCTGGACAGCTCGTCTTTTACGACCGCCCTCAGCTCCTCCCTGACGATCTCCCGGATTAACTCCCTGAGATCGTAAACGTGGACCCTGGGCTCGTTGCGCCGACACTGCTCCCCCTCCGAGCGCCTCGGTACCCGCGAAGGGGGGGGGACTGATGTCCGTGGTGAAGGGATTGGTGTCTGTAGTATGGGGTGAGTTGGTGCGCGTGTTTGTGAGCGTGCGTGTTCCGGGTCCCTAGCCTGTGAGGGTACTCGGCGCACTGCGGTCGCGGTGGTCTCCTGCTGCGGAGGGTGGCAGCTTGGGACAGCCTCAGCTTGAGGCTTCCTCTTACGAGTGCACCTCCTTTTGGGCTTGGCCGTCTTCACCTGCCTGGGTTTGGGGCCGCTGGCCGGGGCGGCAAGGGATGAGCCTTGGCCGTACTCGACCTGTCCCTCCCTCCGCAACGGAGCCGCGAACACAGGTGCGGCGCGGTGTCGGCCGTGAGGGAGCAGTGTAAACTGGTCTCTCTGCACGTTGGGCTTGGGTGGGATGGGTGGGTGGATGACCATGCCTCGGGCTCTGGCCTCCCTAAGGAAGGCCTTACACCTCCGGTCTTTGGCCGCCTTGCAGTTGGCGCAGGTCGGTGTGGCTCCTCTCAGCAGCGGGCAGTCCCCGACTGCATGGACCCCACCGCAGCGGACGCACCCAATTTCGCGGTGGCAGTTCGTTGAGGAGTGTCCGAAGAGCTGACAGCGGTGACACTGTGACGGTCCCTGTCTGCCCGTCCACCCCTCCACCACCACTCCGGGCAAGCAGAGGAGCTCTCTCACGTCGTAGAGGCGCGTGATCTCACGTCGTAGAGGCGATCCAGCTGCGCGTGGTACAAGCAGCCGGGTCTCCCGCCTCTCGCCGGTATATGCCGGACAAAGCACACCGGGAAGCCCAGGCCCCTGAGCTCCACGGCGATGCATTCGGTGTCTGTCCCCACTGGCTGACCTCTAATACCCACCTTGGTGGGGAGGTCTGAGGGTGGGGAGTAACAGTGCCACTGCACCGCCGGGTTGTCCTTAGTCAAGGATGTCAGTAAGACCTGGACTGCCCGGAACTCCTCAGTCGACTGTGCCAGGAACTTTATGCCCCTCACAAAGGGCCGGGCGTTGGGTGCGTGTCCCAGCACGTCACACAGGGTGCGGAAATACCTCTGCCAATCCTCGGAGGTAACTCCGATAGTCTGCCCGGCGGCTGGGACTCGCTGGGGTTGCGGACCATGGTAGGCGGGGATGGGGGGTGGGGAGTAGGGTCACACCTAGGGGTTACCTTCCGGGGGCTCTCAAGAGCGGCGGCGAAGCTGCGATATCGCGTCACGTTAACGGATCCGCTGGAGAAGGCAGGCTCGACGTCCCCTGCAGACACAACAGCCGAAACGAAGGCGGAGGCGACTACCAGCGATGTCGACAAGTCCTCCTCGGGCGCCGCTGGGCTAGCCATTTCCGACTCGCGAGCCACAGGTGACGTATGCAGTAATGCAGGCGGGTCGTGTGCAGACCGAGATGGTGATTGCGGTGATGATGACGAGGTGGCGGTCGAGTGTGATTCCTCCACTGCGACCAGCTTGGAAGGTCCTTCGGCGGGCGAGGACGCCGCGCGCTTCTGCGGGCGTAGCTCCTCCAGCTCCGCTAGGAGCTCATTCTTCTCCTCTTCAGAAGGGAATAGGGGTCTCCTCACGATCACCCGCTCGACCTTCTTCCGTGGCATTCTTCAGTGCTGGTGGTTGGTCCTCCGTCGGACTCGCTGTCCACTGCCCCGACCTTTCTTAAAAAAGGTCGGGGAGTATGTCGCGTGGTGCGGCTTCGGACCTGTTGGGTCTAGGTCTCCTCTTATATACTAGACTATATGTATGCAAGAAGCTCGTTGGCTTCGTCCGAGTTCTAAACACGGCACGGAATAACAATTAGTCCGAACCGCGTTCCGAATAAGGACGAGAGGGCTGGGGCGCAAGCGGGACGACATTATCACTCCCTCACCTTCCGGCAAGAGAGAGACAGTAAGCGTTTCCGAGTGCGTTAGTGTGGATAGGACTGTCATTCTAAAAAAGTTCTTTATTAGGTCATCTAGCATAGCCATAGAGTAAACAATTTAAGCACTTCAGATCTCAACAGGCAGTGCGAAAATGCGCCGTACGGAACACGAGAGAATAGTGGCAACCACGCCGATGTCATGTGAGAGCCCTCTCCATCTCTCTCACATCTATGACCCTCTGTTCATAGCAGCCCGATTTGGCTGCAATTCAGCAATAGACAATCTCTAACAGTGTAAGAAATATGTACATATTCCGGAAAATCTAGCTAAGTATATTTGAATTTCTTTTTCAAAATCTACTAAACGGATTTTCATGCGTTTTATCCTCATGGATTTCGGAAGATGCTCTAACGAGAGCCACCGAGAAGGTTTTGAGTGTATAATTTATAAAGGGACTCTATGGGCGAAGCCAGGATGAATCTCTATAGACTAAGCTACTCGCAATAGCGCACAATGAATAGGAAATATCTACCAATAAACCATTCGATTGTCAGTGCATCAACGTGTGTGCTCTTCTGAATATACTTCGCGAGGCACAAAACCTTCCATATCGACGGGGTTGATTGTATATTAACAAAATAGAGGTTCTGCGTTGTACCCTGAATACATATAAGAAAACCGCCCGAGGGCTATACAATTTTCGGAATTGCCAAAGTTTGAAGTATACCGACCAGTTAAGGCTGTGTAAAACATCATGCTCCGGTTTATGTAATTTTTATAATTTTTTTTATCTTATTTTCTTATAATTTGAGAAGCATGTATTTTGTGTCCATATACAATCACAATAAAGCTGACTCGGCTGGCATGATGGAGGAAGCAGTTTGAATTGCTTATTACCGATGCGGGTTGACATGAAAGTGTAGTTTATGCGAAACTGAAGGGTGATACAAGGTTATACATTATAGGAGGAGATAATACACAAAAATGTAAGGCGTGACTATCAGATCATCTGAATGATTTGCCTGACTTCTACAGTCCATAGAAATTGTATCAGAACCTAACTAATACCATCGCCAGTTAGGTTTATATATGGAACGATGTTCCTTACCGCGCGTTGCGAAGGATGCCAGACGGAAAAAAAATGACGTAAAGTTTTTACGCAATTTTTGCTAACTCTTGCTTTCTCTATGTCACTCCCCCCCCCTCTCTTTTTCATAGAAAGCCAACCAATTAGTTTCGCTTCGGCTTTCTATTTTGCTTTGAGCAGTGTAGTGTCGAGACGATTACTTTTGTTTTGTTAAGCATATACAGGTTTTTTGTACACAATAATATATATGTATATATAGAAGAAATAAAACAAAAATATTACAATTTCGTCACTAAGAGCAATCGGAGCGTTATTTACGACTATCGACGCTTATGAACATACCCATAATTACTACGCCGATGCGTTTTCCCCTTTTGTCTCCCACTCCCAAAGGGCTACCGGCAAATTACAGACCGCACAAAACGCGATACCCGAGATGTCTCTTTACTTCGGTGTCATGTACCTCCCCAGCCATGCCGGTGCCTCCCCGGTCATACCAACCTAATTCGGCTGCAGTGCACTGCCTCTTACAAAAAGTTATTGTTAAGAATATAAGCATATTAAATTTCAAAGATACTTGTTACCTAGGCATATGATAAAACCTATATACCTACCTATAGGTTAAACTAAAGATTGAAAAGTTGGACCAAAATTGACTGTATACAAAGAAATAGACATAAATGAATTTTTTTTGCCGCATAGGAGGCCCGGGATACAACCCTCATAACCCTTCCCCCCGCTCTGATTCTAGGGTTAACTACTCTATAGGTTTTAGTTTTTATAAGTACGCTAAAACATATATAATTTATGCTTATACGAGTTCTTTGTACATAATAAAAATATATTATTTTATATCCTAAAAGAAATTAAAAAAAATACAATTCCTTCCTCCTTCCTTGACACCTCTCATTTCTGTTCCTTTTTCTTATTTTATCGTATAGGGGGCAAACGAGCAGTAGCAAACGAGAGACCCTTTAATGACTTTCGACGCCCATGAACTAATAATTAAAACCAATTATTAAGCCGGTGCGCTGTCCTTTCCTCCTTCCATTCAATGGGCCACCGGAAACTCACAAACCGTACTAAATGCGACCGCGAAGATGTCCCCTTACGACAGTGTCATGTAAGTGAGTGGTGTCTCCTCGGTCATGCCGGCCCAATACCGCTGCAATGCAGCATGGCAAAACCTCTAACTAATTATCCGGATATCTATGGGCGTCGGCGGTCGCCGAAAGGCCACCGACCACTCGTTTTTATTGCTATAGAAAATAATTGCGAAAGCAATATAACATGAATGGTAAGTGTTACTATTACAGATATGACTCGGCAAAATGGGTTTTGTTGAATCATATCTGAACAATACGCTACAGCGTGTATTCTGTGCTGCAGAGCATACGTAATTATGTACCTGCATATTTAACATCAGGTAGATTGTATATACCCTAATCCTCTGTCTGATAAAAATATAACACGCGTATAAGAATACAGAGGCAACACGATCCATCTTTAGACATATTTATTTGAATTTAGCAGGTGCTACACAGTAAATGTATAATTGCTCCCCTCCCGAACCCCTCCCCCCTATCCACAGTCCCACGTCACACCCTTGTCAAATTGATGTCATTCGCTTTGAAATATTCTATAGGAATTGGCTTTCTAATGCAATCGTGTATCAATAACGCTAAGTGGACCTCGCGGTTTACGTTCACGCTTTACTCGGCTATTCTTAAGTAAATTTGATTAGGTTACGGATAAAAAGAGTTTTAATGGCAACTTTATTGGCACAGCTGCAATATATTGATGTACGTAATACATGGATATAACATTGTGTTCATAGTGATTAAATACAGACGTCCAGTGTCACAAATGTTATCCTTTTAGAGTCATTTACTGACTTAGAAAGCTAATAATAGAGGATGTTATCACAGTTTATTGCTTTACGGCAAATAATGACTACTGTAATATATTTCTAAAAGCTCATCAGAGTAGTTTTATTGTAATGAATAGTATTCGCGTAATCTTAAGGCATTATTAAAAATATGAGATAGATAAGCTATATACGATACTCATTTCGATCACTTAATTCTATTCCTAGATCCAGATATAATATTTTACTGTGTATAATTTGTTCCGTCGTGTATAACCTAAAATAAAAAGAAACCGGCTTAAAGATCTCTCTTATACCTGACCAGTGTTACGCAATACTTCTTACCTATTACTAAAATCGGAATCGTAGTTCATTAGCGTATAATTTTTAATAAGAACAATAGCTGTTAACAAATTAGCAGACGTTGCGCAGTTAAGTCAATCCGTTAATGATTACCAGACAAATACAATTTAACATTCCTTAAAAAAGGCACAGGATCATCGGCTTATATGACCTTCAGGAAATGTGGTAATTTGATTTTCATGTTGTTTATCCAGCAAAATCACTAGATCGCACCTAGGGTTGGTGGCAATGCATATATACAATGAAATATTACAAAATGTTTATAAATCATTGCACCTTTTTCGAAATAATTTGGACTGTTATGGTGCTTATTATTAAAGTATCATCATCATTACATTTATTTTGTCCTCGTCTACACAGGTTTCTTCTAACTTCGAGACATGCAATATGGTCTCTTGTTTCCCGTGTTTAAGCTGCAGCAGAGGAACCAAGTTTATCTTGTTATGTTATTCGGTCATTCACAACAAACAAATCATTAAGGTAAAATTAAAATTATCTACTTGTATCTAACAATTGTATTTCTTGAAGCCTAACTTTAGATCATCAAGTTTACACCTTTGAAGTTATTTAAATTTCCTCGAAATGTAGCGTACTTAAAATTCCTTTGTAATGAATATTCCCAAAAGAAAATTGTTTAAGTGTAATGCTTATTCAATAACGGTTTACAATAAATGGAAGAGCTTTTAGTTAATAAATCTTGATCAGAAAATATATTTTACTAATCATATATATCATACTATAGTTTATTATCCAAAATACTATTCAAAAAGGGAAAATAAGAAGTTAACTTTTCCTGTACTCAAAACGTGATTCAATTCTGCTACTTGATACCAGGCTGATTGATAACTGGCTGGAACGACGAACTTAAAAAGAAGATAGCCAAACAAAATTTATTACATTATATTCGAAAATAGAACCCCAAACTTAGATTTATTCGAACTGATAGAATTTGTGTGTCCGACCTAGAACTTTCTCTGCCGTAATTTTTTCAACAACGGAAAGAAACGAAAAACGGTGATAAAGTGTTACGTTTTAAAAGGGAAAATGCAACCCAGATTAAGGTCAAGCTAGACAGTGTTTTAGATAATATTGCTCCTGTATTGAGTACAATTCACACCGGGGTAACTGGGTGCGTCTTCCACTTATTCCCGTATCTCAAGATATGGTTAGGTGGCCGAAGGTTTTCATCGAATGATGAAATCACTGTTGCCGTAGACGAGTACTTTGAGGGGTTAGAGAAAACATTTTATCAAACTGGTGTAACGACATTGGAGAAGCGCTGGACTAAATGCATCAATGTACAAGGATAATACGTTGAAAAATAAAATTGTTTTCAATAGGTTACTACAGTTTTTTTTTGCCGTTTCGGATACTTATCAATCACCCCTCGTATAATATTCTTTTTTAAATGTGTTTGTCACAGCAATCAACTAACTGAATTTTTACATTCCACATAAGTTCTGCAAATCAGCAATTGATAAGAACGCTTCATTTACGGTTATACGATATGGTAACTTATCTAAATATTGTTATGAACTAGGTAGGTACTGTGTAATTACTGCAGTTGCTATCACTTTATTGAGGGCAATATGGGTGGGAGGTAACTTCCCCGTAATATTTGTATATAATATCTAATGTAATATTTTTAAACAAAACTATTGATGGTGTATTAATATTTTTATATTAATTATATATATATTAATATTAAATATGTGATATAAATAAAATGTTATAATACTTATGATATGATGGGCCGGTATGATAGGGGAGGGGGATGTTGTTGCATGTCGTGCACTTTGTTAGTAGCTGGTAGCCCACAATGGGACGAGGAAAGGAGGGCAACGCTTCTGCATAAGAAGTATGCGGATAACTATGGGTCAGGGTAGTCATTAAAAGATCCCGACTGCTCTTTTTTATATTGTTACAAAAATAGATTTCGAAGAATTTGACTCTGAACAAATAATATTTTTAACGTGAACACTTCATCCAATTTAAAATCCAATTCAAAATTGAAAGGAATCTCAATCTGACTTCGATGTCGGCTTAACATAGTAACTTCACTTCAGCCATTATGTCATTTTGAAGACGCAGACGTATAGCGTACTTTAGTGTCTCTAATTAGTGTTATTTCCTAGAACATGCTAAGGATGTTAGCTTTGTAAAGGAGGACTGTGTAATGCAAATATATATATATATATATATATATATATATACACGGCTATAGTTTCGCTCGTCCTAAACACGACATAGGCCAAGAGGACACTAAAGAATTAATTTGCAATTCAATTTATGGAAAACAACCAATGCGCACTTTTCCAGTACCTACCTACACTTGACTTCGACGTAGCAGAGTTATTAAGCACGGCGGATACGAATAGTATAAGAATTTTAATACAAACGAGAATATTGTCGAAAAACGATTGATAGTGTCTTCTTTATACAGAATTATTTTTCTAGCATACGTCACAATGAGTGTTTCGTTGTTCACACATTTCATGTAGCTTAATTTGGTTATTTCATTGATGTGCAATACCTTTGTGTGTATGTTCACTACCTATTGTCCAGTAAAATGGAAACGAGATTTACTTGCGATTCCAGATTGATGAGAACATTGTAGTGTAATGGAAGTCTGCACAATTTCTATGTAAAACGTTATATTTTTTTCTCACGAGAAATTGGTCTTGCAATCGGAGCCATGCCGTAACTACTGATGCCTATCACACGGTTAATAATGCAGATGCATTGCGCTCCTTCACTCCAACTTCTTACTTGTGCAAGACACGTTTCATAACGGAAGTATTAACGGTAATATACAATTGACTTTTGATTGTTTTTTTTTCTACGAAATGGTTTTCCTTTTTTAAAGAATAGGGGGCGATTCAGTTGCATAGGGAATGTAGTGTCATGCACTATGTATGGCACTAACTCTTCCTATGAAACATGGCAGTACCTATTCTCAAAATGTTATAATTCAAGTCGAATTTCAAGTGCTAAGTTATAATTCAAGTCGAATTTCAAGTGCTAAGTTATAATTCAAGTCGAATTTCAAGTGCTAAGCAATCACTAACTTTAACTTTACATTAATATGTACAGCAAACGCAAAGAGTATGTAATCACTTACTTACTGAAGTCTCCTTGCATGGCGTCCATACTATAATGAGCGTCTGCACAATCGACTACGAATGGCCTAAATGACAATCTGAGCACAGAGATTTTATCTTTCTTCTTATTTAAAAAGAGCAAAAAATATTGATGTAATTACAATGAATGAATAGAAATGCGGAGTCATTTATCAAATCAGTATTATATCAAATGTTAATCATTATTATATTAATCCTCTTAAAAACCGATATAAATGCTGAGAAAGTTACATTTAATATGTTGCCGGATTAATCCGTAAGCAAATTAAGCACGTCAAGGCGACCGCTCCGCAGAGGCCACTAGAAACAGTACAAATATGCCCAACAATATAAGTTTTTTTATAAGGACCAATATTTGTATAAAGGATAGTGAACCCCACATGCAAGGAATGCTCAGAGCATCTAGCAGTCTTAACTCAGTATATGAAAGTGAAATAAATACAAATAAGAAGGGACCTATAGAGAATACAACGAATATAATATATTATATATGTTTCAGGAGAGGTATTATGTACTCGTATATTTCTACGTCGTGGTCTAGTGATACGCATGTCAGCATGTAAGGACTTGAAGTACAGGTACTAGAAGAAATTTAATATTTTTAAAGATTTAAGAAATATTATATTTAAGATTTTTATTATAGATATACATATATAAACATGCATGACCTAGGCGGGATTCGAACCCGCGAACTCTAGCGTAACACGCGGACTAACCGCCACGTTACCTACTGAGCCAGCCGGTCGTCAAAAAGTACTATTTCTCAAATTCTAATAACTGTCTTGAGTTAGGAAGTTTGCGGTGTTACACCCCCGTGCCTCGAAGAGCACGCTAAGCTATCGATCCTGCGCCTGATTTCTCTCCGGTCGGATTGCCGTCCCACTGGAATAGGAGAATGAAGGAATAGAGAGTGCACTTATTACGCGGGACATCTCATAGTGCACACATGTGCACTATAAGATGTCCCGCGACGGCTCT
>JAFELO010000072.1:553087-595280 GCA_017140195.1 Eumaeus atala
ATATCTGTTGTCAGTATTGTACAATTAGAGACGCGTACAAGGTATTTCATTAACAAAACTTCAACATTATTGTCCACTAATTAAAACAAGAATATTGCAAATATTGCAACTGCACGGATGTGGAGACCAAACGCGGCCACATTTACTCTATTACGGTAGAACCTTTGATGTACTGACAGTAGAACTAACTTAATTTGAGTTCGTCTGCATGACTGAGAGAGGCGAACTACCTTGGGACCTATAGGAGTTGTATTGTATACTTCACCGTTGAGAACAAAAAAAGGTATTTGATCATTCATGTTAAAATCCGATACGAAATTAGTCTTACTTCGAAACTATCGTTTAACAACCATCCATAGCTTCTTTCTTAGAATTTGAATCATAAGCTAATGTCGATATACAGATATAACGCTTATATGTTATTATACCTTATTATATAGATACATACCCTAGATGCTTAATTTTGTTTGAGATTGTGGCAATTACCATTGCAGATGGATCACAACGGGCACGACCTTGTAACGTGTAAATGTTTAAAAAAAGGTTAACAGTGAACAACCCTCATCACATAAGAGAATGAAACATAGGCAGAAACGGATTCTAAGACCTACTGAATGCATATAACATTTAAAAATCAGTAACACCATATCGGAGGAGTAAGTTAGCTTTCATGTCGGGATATTTTATACATAACATATATCTCGTATATATGTAGCACTCGATTGTCTCTTCCTACCTCATAAAAAACGGATATAAACATGAGTAAAAAATATATATGAAGCTGTGGACGTAAAAACAAAAATATGTTTCTGTTTTCCTTCATGGACCAGTAAGGTTATCGCTGCACAAAGTTCACGACCCATTTTTTCCTACGCAATTGTGTTAGGCATTTAATATTACATATTTTTACTCGTTTGGCTGTTTATTTGTAGTATGTTTATACGATTTCAGTAATCTCAAAGTTTTATAATTTTTTTTTTTTTTCAAATTATTTAACGGTCAAAAAAACCACCGCCGCCCGTTGACACCAGCAAAACTGAAGGTCTATAAAAAGGCGTTATATTTTAAGATATACTTAAAAATAATATGACTTGTGCAATACAAAAAATATATAATCAACTAGCTGTGTCCCGCGGTTGCCCACATAAACACATTCCAAAGTGACGCGAAAATATTTGTGCGGGAAAAAATCATGTGACTCTTACGTAATTTTACGTAAATATTACCAAACAAACATACAAATTTAGATATTCATAATATTAACAGAAAATTAAATAGCAGTGCTTAACAAGTTAATTTGCAAGTAGCATTACTTGCAAACTAAAAAGTAGTAAATAGCAAGAAATACTTTCATTTGCGTAAGAATATTTGTTACGTACAAATAAGTATAACATTTGTTTCGTCCGAACGAGCAAACGAGCAATCAGTTCACACATTCCACACAATTACTGTACCGATGCGTTGCCCTCCTTCCCCATCCAATGGGCCACCGGCTACTCACAAACAGCACGAAACGCTACAATGAAGATGTCACTTTACGACGGTATTATGTGAACGAGATGTACCTCCCCGGTCGTGCCAGCCCAGTTCCGTTGCATTGAAGGATGTATGACACTACCACTTCCAGCATATGAATGATTAAATGAAACCAATTGAATAACTTACTAATTATGATCTCTCTGTACTGATCGGATGTATAAAAAAAAACAATAATATTTTGTCATATTTGATATGATAATTATTAGTACATATGATAATTATTAATATGATAATTAATATTGAACCAATGTAGTCCGTTTATATACATATTTAAAGTCTAAGTATACAGAACCAATACTCACATTGAAATATAATGTACAACACTTAATGTTAAACAAATCTTCATACAATTGTCAAAACCAGACGGTCGTTTATTCAATTTAATTAAGCCGAAATGCTAGGGATTCTCTTGTAGTATAATAATACACTGGTACTAAAATACATTTTTACAACCCATAATTAAAACATGGTTTCTTAAATTAATTATATAGCAATGTCTGAGGTGAACATCAAAAGAGAATATACTTTGGTTTCCTATTTCTGCTTTGCAACTGAAATGGGATGGGCACCTCACATATAACAACATAAAGGGATAGCTACACTGCGGATGAATGGGGCCGGTACGACCGGGGAGGTCCTCTCGCTCACATAATTACAACGCAAACTGATCTATTCAGTCACGCCTGTGGTTTGTGAGTTTCCGGCGCCTGCTGGGGAGGAGAAAGGAAGAAGGACGACACGTGTAAATAACAATTGTGCAATTGTTTATGTGCGTCGGTAGTCATCATATAACTCCGCACGTTAATTTTGTAACACATAGAATAAAGGCTACAATCATCATTATCATCAGCCGGACGACGTCAACTGCTGGACACTATCCTCCCCCACAGAGCGCCACAGGTCACGATCACGAGCCCCTTGCATCCAGCGGCTCCCCGCCACCTTAACCAAGCCGTCAGTGCTTTCGTGTAGGAGGCCTTCCCACAAAAGGTATAAGAAACATAATAAGTAGAAGCTGAGTTTAATCATTCGAGTGTTTCGCGATACAGCAGTTTTAAATCCTTTGAGGAATTTTCCTCATCCCCATTGGATCAAGAAAATTTGAGTATTGTTATATTGCAGCGAAATCAAGCCGGCATGACTAAGAATAATACTTGTCGTTAAACAGAGGAAATTGGAAGAGGTAGTGCCATGCTCCCCACCATGGTTCAAGCCTTGTCGTGGCAATGAGGCTCAGTAGCCTGGGGTTATCCGAGACACCTTGGGCGAAGCCAATTGAACCGAGGAGGTGGCGGCTCTTAGTACCCCTCCTATAAGAAGAGGGGACTTAAGAGTAGGAGGACGTGCCTCTCTTTGTACCCCTCTTATAAGAAGAGGGGACAAAAGAGCAAGAAGTGGCGGCGCATTTGCGCACGGGGCAAGGGGCGGGGATGGGAACCTCACCCCATTGCACTGTCCCAAAGTCGGTGGGGTTGTCCTGTGGTGCGAGACAACCCCATCTGTGGAGGTGGCGTTCGTCTCTTCGGGGGCTGACTTGCCGTCGAGGTGCCCTGATGATTTGTTGTTCCGGGGCACCTCATCAAAGACGGAACTGGTGGCACTCGCGGTGGTTTTTGTGGGTATTCGGCACTATATGATGTGCCGCGAGCCACCACTGGACCCCACGCAGGGCCAGTGAAGGCGCGTAAATGCGTTTCCCGGCGTCAACAAAAAAAAAACAAAAAAAAAAAAAAGGTAGTGCCATGCTGCACGGAAGAGGTGTTGCCATGCTGCATATCCCACGCATAGTGCATGATACTACATCCTACTATGCAACGGAATTAGACCGGCACAACCGGGGAGATATCTCTCGACGTAAATACCGCCGTAAAGTGACATTTACGGTGTCACGTTTCGTGCGGTTTGTGAAAAGTCGGCGGTCCATTGGGGGGAGGAATGGGAAGGAGGGCAACGCATCGGCATGGTAATTATGGGGCTGTTCATTGGCGTCGGTAGTCGTGTAAAAAGGCTCAGATTACTTGTTTGCCCCCTATTCTATAAAAGAAGTCACCAGCGTGAAGTAGTATCTACACTGCCGCGTTTTATATGATTTATTGGTATTAAATTGAGTAATGTGTATGATTGAGCCAGCACGATCGAGGCGGTACCTCCTGCTCATGTGACACCGCCGCAAAGTGAGAGCTGTGCTGTCGTGTTTCGTGCAGTGTATGAGTTACCGGTGGCTCCTTAGAGGGGAGCAAGGAAGGAGAGTAACGCATCTGAATGACAATACCTAAAGCGGATTCCTATGGGCATCGGTAGCCGTCAATCGTTTGCCTTCATCTTATATATAAAAATCTCGTGTGTTAGCTACCTCAGTCTTCCGAAACGGCTTTGCCGATTTTTACCAAATTTCATATACGTATTCAGTAGGCCTAAGAATCGGCTACTATATATTTTTATACCGTCGATCGTCGTGATGTCTCGTCTCATGTAGTAAATGGATGCATGAGTAGTAAATGAGTAATTGAATGCACACATGTATAAAGTGGACGTACCACGTGCCTGCTGATAATGATTTGTATCCAATGCATGTGATTTTGTAATTGCAGCGATTGTGAGGCATGATACAGATGCAAAGCGATCAAAGTCGCAACCTGTGGCATAGTTATCTGGAGTACCCATTCGTATCCGGTAATATCTGACCCACGCTAATGTGTTCTTGCACAAGTTTGCTTATCAATCATTTCATGATACTCGTTCTATAGTGGCACATCTTTATTTTTACATCTGCGTATGTTTATATGTTATCACTTCATGATTATATAACAAGTTATTGTTTTAGATACTCGGCCAAAAATAAGTGTATACAAAGCTATCCGAGAAAAACATACAACTTAATTGATGAATATATTTGAAAGTCGAACTAACATTGTACGATACAGATAGAAATGTAGAAGTTGAAAGACTTTGGATGAGTAACGTGATGGGATTGCATTATCTGTCAGTCAGATTCTGATTAAACATAACGGACTCACACAGGAGTATATATGTATATAATGAGTAATTTGTATTATATTATTGGTTAGAACGTTCATCTAGTTATTATAGGCCATTACAAGGAAGCAAAGGCATGTCAGAGCCATTGTGTAGTTCATTCTAAGTTCTACTTGTGCCAAACTCAACAAATTGAAAGTGTCATGAAAATCTAGCCCAATGTACTTTATAAGTATTCATGGTGTAAATGCTTGATAACGTAGATTTATTTAATTAAGACATATAACAATAACAGCATCACTTCGCGTATTCATCCACGTAACTCCTGTCCTATAACTTGTGGCGTTATATTAAAAGCCTTCCTCCAATGCCAAGCCAATGTTTCCTTAGATTAGTGCGTTCAAAAAATAAATAAATTCTTCAGCTTTATATCATTAGTATTTAGTTATTTTACTACTTCTTAATTACCAGATAACAAATGTAATAAAGGAAAACCTGAATTATTAACACTATGTACACCAAGCCATGCTACTTATGTCTATCGGTCGTTAATATATTATAATGGCTTATGCACTGTCCCATGTCATTACGAAATTTTAAAACGTGCCTGTTAACTAGCTTAAACTGCATTTAGCTGCAGTGATTTGTGTTAAAGCGATACGCCTAATGAGCTTGTAACCTAATTGATACGTTATGTTATATATACCTCGTGATACTTCGGAAAAATACATATCTACAATATTAAACATTTTGATTAAAATTGCATTTGAATAAATGTCTATTGGGATATAAATCATGCCTGAGACCACAGATCTTAATTGATGGATTATTGTATAAGATTTTATATCCCTAGCTTCTGCGACACGGCATATTTCTAAAAGTATAATACAATATTTAACAACTACCTTGTCTTGTCTTCTTTGATAAGGAATTACTGCATTTCTAGAAAAGTCATAGCATCATTCCATGCTTCTAGAAAAAATTTGAGGTCCTCCCTCATTTTAAAGAAGTTGAAATTTTGTAGAATTGGCACTTGTTACGTTAAGAGAACCCGCATATTTTTTGTTATTAAATTTGATATATATGCACCAAATACGCCAAGACGGCCGGACCACAAATTACATGCTACTCTGATCTACGTGTAGATGCTCCGCGTAGTGTTCTGTCCTGCCCGGTTCTTAACATATATAGGTAAATTTTAACGGTATTATTATTTTATTATTATCAAAGTTGTAACTTAGGCAACCCATCCATGTAAACTTAGAAGGATAGAAGAGGAAGCGGGATTGTTACGCAGGGCTCGCTGATTTTTCATGTGTACCATTGGATACTCACAAAACTATCCACGGGTTTTGGTCTAGTATGTTCGACAAGTGATCTACGGAAACATTATATACTGACGTGAGTTATCCAGCTGTAATAAATTTACTATTATCTTTGGGAATAGTTCTCCAATTACATACTTTGAATGTGTTTCGTGGAACACTCCGCGCATGGACATTATTATTTAGCGATGTAGACGTGCTTGATATTGCGCAAAACTAATAGGCTGAAGGCGATTGTAGTGTTAATAATGTTACCAATAATTATACATTAATGGAAATTTGTAAGCACTGCTTGAACTTAGGGGTCCATTATAATTTACTATAAACTAGATTATACATTTACAACGAATTTGGGTGTGATGCTTTTTTTACATCTCAACGTCATTATTTGAATATTGTTCCTTTTTAATATTTTTAATTTTTTCTTCCTTTTAAGACAACAAACTCATGATAACGCTTTTATTTATATTTACATGATATTGTTCAGTTCAATGTGTCTAAAAAGAAACGGCGCGTCAGTCTGGGCAGGCGACTGGAGTTTACTCCTTGAGTACAAGTGATTTCGAAATGGAAGGGACGTTGCACTCTAAAATATTACATTCAGGATTACTGTTTAACATGATGTTACACCTCACATATTTTTCAAACCATGCGCCTTAGATTGCTTAACAGTTCATAAACTCTGTGATTTACCTGTACATTTTTCATTAAATATTATATATTTAATTGTAAATAAGGAAATTTCACTAATAATGGAAGATAATATAAAATGTATTACATACAAATTTAATAATATTTCTCCTCGTATTACTTTTGCCGTGTGAAAAGCTAATTTCATATCAAGTATGAACCTAATATTTGTTAGTTAATTTTGCATATTATATTAAAATTTACTTTCATGAAATAGGCTAATCAAATCTCTATCATTAATTTTCTTTTATAGTATGAGGGGGCAAACGTGCAATCCGAGCCTTTTGATGACTACCGACGCCCGCGGGTATGCGCATGATTTACGCAGATGCATTGCTCTTATATCATCCGCAATTGGCCACCGGCTACTCACAAACGCTACAGCGATGCTGTCAATTTACGCCGGTATCAAGTGAGCGCGAGGTACTTCCCCGGTCGTACGGGCCCAATTAAAGTTTAGTATTCTCCTACAGCACTTCCTCTTTACATTTGAGCAGCTGACTCGTTGCCGCTGAGCATTAATCATTTTTGAAGAAAAAATATAAAATATTTGTATGTCCTGGAAAGAGTTATCGATTACCCAGGGACAAATTGTATGCGGGCAAGTCCGTAAGGCATACTCCTGCTGAAAGAGTATCACAGTGTGTGTGCCGCTCTATATAGTGTGTTTTTCTGCTAGAGAAGAAAATTTCATGACCGATTACCCCTTGTGAATAATTGAAGCTTGAAAGTTTGCTTCTTTATAATGTTAGTGTAGTTTAAATCTATGTGTGAAAGAGGGAAATATATTTTGGGCAGATTACATTCACAAACTTTACGTAAGCTGTCCATCATTACTTTAAACTATTTAGATACTTAAATTTTGGATTGATGGCACTAGATGTCTATTTGTATAGAATTCGTAACTGTAATGTAATTAATGATTACGAAGAACACTTATAACACGTAGAATTTGTGGACTTATTTTTTGTTGTTTTTAAATTGTTCTTTTTTTGAATGGGCTTGGCCACATTTTCCCACCGCTAGTCCTGTATTTCCAGGATCGGCGTCGTTCGCAAACTGCATTTAAATAGTTATACCTACCGTAAAAGTACTAGAAACCATAAAGTAGGTAAGTACTGTATACGCATTGCTATGTTTCAATCACCGTCCAATTGTGGTTAAGGCAGAAATTAGTTGGAAGCGGTAATTCAGCCCGAGTCACACAAGTCACATGCGAGGTTTACAAAGCCACACTAACAGATGTATAGGAGCTAGACAAATCTATGGTAACAATTCTAGAAATCATCACCTTCGCATACACAGCATACCGTATCTGATGCAAAAACTAACATATTTTTCTTATTGCAGGATTGTTATTTGAGAAGTTAAATGAGTTATAAAGCAAGCTGATTTCTTTTGACTACTTTATGGCGACGGAAGTATCCAGTGCAGCTTCATCGGTTACCATAAGACACGTCGGGCAACGGTCTAGGTGAGGTTGTAGTCGATAAGGGAACCGAACCTCCTTCTTTCGTGCACATGGGAGGGATGCATCCCGAACGTTATTTAAGATTACCTGAAGTAACTATCATTATCGTGGCCGAGGGGATCGGTTTCCTCGCCTCCCCCCAACCCTCTGCTGTAACGAGGACGCCCCCCTCAGTAGAGGCTTGGGGGGGGGGGGTAGGCGAGCCGCTCACGTGCAGCAGCTTGAGCGAGCCTTGCAATGTCGTAGGGGAAAGTATCTGATGGCGAGTGACTACTAATGGCCATAAAGAACGACACTAGAAGTCTTCCGTAGCCTTTACATTGATTTTTTAAAGTAAAATGATGTTATCATAATATCTACCTATACTTGTTTACGTCTGAATACTATCTATGTCTTTCAATCTGCACCAATCTTCTATTATTTACATGTAAAATATATATTTTTGTATAGCGTGTGAAGCCAAAAGTTACATATGAAGGATATTAACAAAATATTCACAGATGGTCCATCACATTAATGTGCTAAATATCCGGTCGTGATATTACGAACAATTTCGTTAAACAAAAGAAAGTGAAACGCCAAGATATGTTATCGACGTGGCGTGACAAGAATCTGGAATTGCGTGAATAACAAGACAAAAGGAAAATAATTTGTTCTATTAGTAATGTTCTATTAATCAGAGTTACATAATTTTGTCTGCGGTTCGGTGTTCTAAATATATATACAATAGATTTATTTATGAAAATAAACAGCACAATTTGTGTACGGGGTAACAATATGAGTATGAGAAGCTACTCAGTAAAGTATTACACATAAATAAAATAAAGATATTTAATTTGAAGGGCGGATTCTAAGTGGAAAGCGAATTCTAGGATTGTTGCATTGTCACTAATTTGCAAGGTAAGGACCTCATCATGTTATATTCAATTAATGGGGGGAGGGGGAAGACGGCCACCTCGCCTGCATATCAATTATGGTGAATCGATCAGCATAATTGTTACGTAGACGCCCGCCTTCATCGCTCTCCGAGGCAGAGAGAACGGAGCGCCACATTTCACGATCCCTACATAGGTATATATGTATGAGGCAGGTGCCAACATAGACCGTTCCAGCTTCACACAGATATTTAAATATAGAAACACTCCGTTGATTTTCAAAAATATCAAAGTTGTGCATTTTAATTTCGGCCTCGTAAATATTACTTGTTTCAATAACATTAAATTCAATGTATGACAGTACAACGTCTGGCGGGACAGGTAGTCGTCAATAATTTCTGCAGCTAACTAAGGTTTTAATTGTGACAATTTTAAGTGAAGGAAGGTTACATAATGATCAAAATGTATTAGAAAATGTTATATAGCCTATATTCAGTGCTGTATGTAGTATGCTAATGGTAAACAATTTTTCGAATGGGTCCAGTAGTTTCGGAGCCTATTCGATGCAAGGAAACAAACAAAAAATCAAATATCTCCACTTTATAATATTAATATAGATAAGAAAGCTGACCAAAAATTACAGTTGGAATTTCACATAAAGTTTTCCTTACCAACAGAAGATACGAACACTATAAATTATAAGTTGACAAACTTATGTTTACGAGCGTCTGCCTAGAATTTGTATGAAGGTAACTACATAAATAAGTTCAATTTTTTTTTTCAGTAAATTAATTGTAAAACTGTATTTTACAATATTTTTCTTGTATTTGTATGACCCACGTCAATAAAAATACATAATTTGTGAATATTCTTGAGATACAGCCTGGAGACAATGACTGGTGGGAATGCTCCGTTTTACTCTTGACCTCTCCTATTTAATATCACAGAACTACTCGTAAATGTCATTATTTGCGACATCATTATATCCATGAAGCCTACATGAGCTTCCCGGTTTAGGTACAGCTAATACTGCTGACGCCCTGATACTGCTAATCCCGTAGAGGGCTAATCGCACTGATGATATCATTACACGTTAACAATGGTCACGTTGTTGAAAATGTCCTATTTGTTCACGTTTAGCTGTTGCCTTTTAATTCACACACCCTGCACGCATTATATTTGGGTCTAAGACCGTTGCCCTACAATACACATTTAATTTACGTCAACTTACCCACAAAAATATGTGACGTGTTTACATATTTTTATATATTACATATTTACATTTACCCTACAGATTAAAAAAAAAATTGATATTTAATTTTGGCAGCCTAACTATTTCATGACTATCTCATACACATTATTATATGTCCTCCCACCTGAGCTTTAGCTACATACGGCTTAATACACTAACAGTCTAACTGAAATTGAAATACACTTTTGCTACTACCCGGGATAAATTGGCTTCGAACTCGGGATCATACGATCAGCGGCATAATATTCTTAGCATATCAACCACGTGACCGTCAACACATTATGGGGGAAAATCTGAGAATAAGTATATACATTGCCCTCCTTTGCCTAATGCCCCGTTGGAATTTCTAGACTTACACAAATTGTACGGTACGCAGTTGAATTGTTATAACTTCAGGCTAGTGTACCATCATGAGGGCGAGAGGATTTGCCTAGATTCTGCCGTTCTCATGACGCTGTCATACAGTCTTACAAAAGTATTTATTTTATCAACGATAATAACCACATGTGTAAAATAAAAGTTGTTCATTATAAAGTGAGCTAAAGCTCATAGAGTCCTCTACAAATAAATAATATTCCCATGTCTATGCCTATTGTAATTTTTTTTAATTGATTGTAATATCAATATGTATCTAAAGAATAGGGAGTGATTGTAGTTACATTCACAATTTTCGTAAAATATTGCTTTGTAATAATGGGAAACAACTCCATTAACAAACGGTACGAAAGCAAAGGTACTGTCCGCAAAATTTGTAACTAGTAGTATAAAAATAATGAACGTAGTTGAGCAGTAAAACAAAAAGATTTGTGATAATATCTTTAATACTATTAATACTTTCCACAACAATTTATGCCTTAAATTAAAAAATTAAATTACTACATACCGCGCGTGATACAAATCTGTTAAATATACCGAGGTCATTTTGCCAAATTTCTTAGCATAAGGCAGCAAAAACAAAAAAGAAAATTGAAAATAAACACAAAAAGTCTTTGATTATAAGTAAAGGTCTTTATCTATTATTATCTTACACAAAAGGAACCTTTATCACAGTTTAAGTTTTAGAGTAAACTAAAACCTTAAAAACAATAGACACTACCAGCCACCTCAAGTGTGTGTCGCAGTCGAATTGTCTAATTCGCCATATTTCATTACGGCTAGCCATTTATAAAAGTAGGGCCGTTTTACTTTGTGGCGGGTCAACGATTACCCGAATTGAATACTGCCGAGTGAAATTGCGACAGAAAGATTTCGCCGTTATACGATATTCATTAAGGCCGTTATTGAAATAAAGTGAATCATTATCCGCACTTTTGACATGTTTTAGTTCCTAATTTTAAAAAACAAAAATGTCATCGATTGTAGAATATAGAGGAATAGAAAACTATGCCCGGATAGGGGCGAAAGTTTAGGCGGGAGCGTAGCCTCCGGACTAAGCCTTCGTGGTTATGTTGTTTTTTATTTGCGCTCAAAAAATTTGGCGTAATTTCATTCCTGTAACTTCATACTTGTAGCCGAAACATTCGAGTAAACTTGAGACATCAATAAATTCATATTTGTATCGACACTATCGCTGCCTAAAGTCAAGAGACTCAATGACGCTAAACGTCAGCCGCCATATTGAAGAACGTCTCGCAATTATGATCCAGCTAGCTGTTAACCCGCTACGTAATAAAACTGTCCTGTTTTTGAAAATGGCTAGCCGTTATGTTATATTAAGATTTGTACAATGCGACTTCGACATACGCACTAATATTATACCTTAAACTCTAAGATCTAGAAACCTTTGTAATAAAAAGATTGTTATTGATATTCGGATGCCCTAAATAACTTCTGGTTCCGCATATCCGAAGACCCTCAATCTGCTGAAGCCGCCATCTGGAGCAATCGTTACACGAATATGGGAAACCACGCCTGAATCGCAATCATATGAATGTTCTCTGTTAGCAGCCAGCTGCAACAAACGCACAATTTTATAGCCTACGACTTAATAACCTGTGAAATATTTGAGTCATTACGTTCATACAGTAAGAGGTAATGGCATGCTGCGTTGCAGCTGAATTAGGTCGGGACGAAAGTACCTCTCGCTCGCGCAAAATGTACTTTCTGAGTTTTTGGGGGCCCACTGGAGAGGACGAATTATTGAGGGCAACAAGTGTGCATAAGCGTTACTTGAATGCCTATGGTTATTGGTCGTTTCATGGCAACAAAATGCTGCTTGTTTGTCCCCTCGTACTACAAAAAACTCATATGAAAGTTATTTTTTGTAAGAGGCAGTAGTGCATAGGAGGAGGTAGTGCCATGCATGGTGTATGACCGACACTATATCGTCCTATGCAACGAAATTGGGCCGCCACGACCGGGGAGGTACTTCTCGCTCACTTGATACCGCGGTAAAGTGACACCTACTGTGTAGCGTTTCGTGCGGTATGTGACTAGCCGATGACTCATTTGGTGTGAAAAGGAAAACAACGTAATTATGTGGATGTTTATGGGAAGATGGCTCCGATTGCTCGTTAGAGTGTGATGGATTTACACATTAGTTTCCACTAATGTGTAAATCCGCATGAAAATCAGTTCTGTAGATTTAAGAAACATCCATCACCTACATACATACAGTTTTAGTCATTTTATATCGTAATAAAAAAATTGATACCTTCGATGGTTTTAAAATGTTGATCCACACAACAGGTTTTGTGTCGGATAACTTTGAATCAGTAAAGCAGGCCTCTATTTTTATAGAATCTGGATAATTTCCTTTGAAATGTGATGTATCAACGATAATTCTTTTAATCCGTCCGCGGTAACCCAATTCGAATATCGCCCATTCTTCTCCTGCAATAAAATAAAATTGAATCAGTTGCCTTTTTAAAAAAGTAAGTCTCCTCTTTCCAATACCAGCTCCAGACGTAAGGAACAACAAACGGCTAACATTCAAGGAACAAAATGTAAACATGGGTTAACAAGACGCCGATTTGGTTAGGCAATGTGATAAACATTGCCTAACCAATTTAAACAATAGTAAGAAAGTCATTGAAAATCTGACTATTTTGAAGCAAGATCTTTTATAATTTACTTCAATTCATAATAAACTGGCAATCCATCCCGACTTAGCCCGTGAATATAAAAATATACACTAAAACTTTCCCCAACACTTCAGGTGAGAAGACGATCTCCGTGCAGTAGCCGGTCCGGTAGTGGATGCGAGTAGCAGGAGATCGGTCGTCTTGGTATTCATTGAGAGAGAGAGAGGCCTATGCCCAGCAGTGGACCGATAGTGGCTGATAATGATGATGATTATGACACATTCCCCGGGAATAGCTCCATCTAAAGAGGAAAACTATGTAAAACCCCGTTTAGTAAATTTTCTGAAATCGATCACATAAAGCTTTTGGGTGCTTTGTGCTATTCTAAGTAAAGATAACCAACCTACCAGTGACTTTAAGAGTTCCATCTTCCAGAAACTCAAGCACGTATGGGCGGTCCAACCTCCTGGCTGTTTCCCATCCATCGTACATTGCTTCAGACTTCGCTGGCTTTATTAAATTCCGGGGATGACCGTAATGGGCATTGGAATATCCTAAAATAAAATGAATACATTAAGAAATCCAATTCTTGTATCATTTTTAGGTTCCTTCTCCAATAGTAAAGTGTATTTTTTTTTCAAAGAATTGGGGGGCAAACGAGAAATCGGAATCAGGGTGATATTTCCTACATATCTCATTAGGAGTATTTTTTCTATACATATTCTCATTGTCAGATAATTAGTGCTATACATATATAAATAGTAAAATTTTACAAAGCCAAACTAAAATATCTTAATAAATACGAATTAAATTACAGTGTTTTCTAGCCTCTGCAACTCGGAACTGTTGTGAACATCACTGAAGAAAACTTGTCTCGAAATTTGTGTTAAATGGATTTAAAGCTAGTGCAGCTCGTTTGAGCAACGAATTCGCAGGTCCGAATGCATAATGCTATCGTGACAAAGAGGAGCCTTAACGTGTTCCAGCGTGCAAAATTGCTGCAATTCGTTTGGATCGCCTTGAGATAGAATTTGTGGATGTGATACTATTAATTTGTATATCCCTCAAAAGCTTTCGTAAATGGAACGTAATCTGAAGTAAAACATTCATATCACATGTGTTTTGATGAAAATGAATCGTTTGTCGATTTGAATAAGCTTAAGTGCTAGTGCAAATATTATTTTGGTCGAATTGTTTTTTTTTCCTTTTGTATAGCATAAGGGGTCAAACGGGAAATCAGAGCTTTTTTATGACTACCGACGCCCATGGACACTCGTATGAGATCCTCCTATCACACAATGGGCCACCGGCTACTCATAAATCACACGATACGCAACAGCGACGCTGTTATTTTACGCAGGTATCAAGTGAGAGAGAGAGGTACTACCCCGGCCGTGCTGGCCCAAATCCGTTGCATTGGAGGATGTAGTGTCATGTACCATCATCCTATGCAGAATAGCACTACCTTTACTCTATTTGTATTAGTGAATAACTTACTAAATAAAATAAACAATTACATTCATATGAGTACGACCATTCTTTTTACAATTTATTTTGAATAAACTTGGTCTTTGTTTTCGCATTGGCTGCCATAAACAAATCTTTGCTAATGAAACTCACCCAAACAAGTGGCTCCGCTCAGTAAGGAAACCAAGTCTACCAATTGATCACATGGTGGAGCTTCAGGTCTCGCTTCACCAAACACTCGTAATCTTGCTATTCCTCCATCAGGGTACATATTTATCCTAATGTGAGTCCACGCCTCGTCACTTAAAACCTGACAGAAAAGATATAGTTTTTAGTGAGTATTTGGATACTTAGGGGATGGTTTGTAACAAACGAACTGTATACCATATATACAGTGAACCAATAAAGTCGATATCAATGTCAACGATGACGATGGAGTTTAGTATAATAAATTCTTGTGCTATAATTTTCAATTAATTTGTTTAGAAATAATTTTATCACATTATTTATTTTAAATCTTTATATAATATAAGGGGACGACTAAAAACGAGAAAATGGAGATTTTTATGTACCGATGCTCCAAAGCATCTGTAAAAAATATGCAGGTGCGTTTTCCTCCTTTCTCCTTCACCCCTTAATGGGTCACCGGAAATTCACGCACCGCAGGAAACGTGACCACATGGCAGTCATTTTACGCTGGTATCGTGTGAGCGAAACATAGCTTAACGGCCGTTTTCAGATCCAGTTACGATAATTCTGCATAGAATAAGCTCTTAAACATTCAGCAAGTAGAATTGAATATAAGAGAAACAATTACTTTTTGATAGTTCATTCTCGTATCCTCATAGCCGGGCTGCAGCGCAGTTATAGGTACGATCTCCTCCCATTTGTCAGAGTTAAGCTGTTTCACTCGTTCCAAGTCACATTCGCTGCACGCTGACCCCATTTGCGAGACCCTCACTGGTATTAATGCTTCTTCTGCAATTACGGTAAATAATTAGTGCAATACATTTATCGCACGCTTCCTAGGGCCATTAACGTTATTATCTTTTTCAATTGTTCCCTCCGGTTTCTGTTTGCTTTCATTTTGCTTTGAATATCTTAGTTAAGTGAATAAATAGCCAAGTGTGTGCCGGCGTCGCGTTCAAATACGAAACCTTAAGCACACTAATTTCGTGTTTGTTGTATTATGTAACAGAATTTGTACTACGAACAGGGCTTTTGAACTCTGATGCATTAGTTTATTACTACGAGCTATTTAAATCTTCATGTAATTAATATTGAAATTGTTTAAAAGTTTCCATGAAATTGGAACGTCATAGATTTGAAATTATCAACGTAATGGATCACGAAATATTTGAAAATTAATTATAGGCAGTAGAGCAATATAATATTGGAAGACGTTTATAGAACTACATTAGTCGTTAGAAGTACATTAAATTCGTAAATTACCTTCGGGGGTTAAGCAAGCAGCCTGTATAGAATATTTAGGTGCGTAATTTCCGGTGAAAAATGCCGTATCCAAAAGAAGGCCTGCAAACAAAACATACCAATTTAAAGTAAGGTTACTTGAAACCTTCCTTTTACCTTATTTTTAAATAGTATAACTATTAGTTATGCTGTAATAATTTTATTTATTGTTACTTTATGCTTAGTGGTACTGGAATAATTAATTTACTAAATATTCTCAGTAGTAATTGAGTAGCCAGGAAGCTACACGCTATGGTATTGAACTGCGGTTCTCTAGCTTATATATTACTCGTAAAAAACGACGTAACAATCTTACTGTATGTTACTCCTACATATGTACCTTCATTTATCCACTACGATTTCTGGAAAATGAAAACTCATTTGTATTTTTATTTATACTATTCGAATTATTTATTATTAATTTAATAAATAACGTAGTGATTATTATGACGTGAGGATTGACACTTATTCTTAGATTTTACCTAGAACTAAGAAGTTATTAGTGCCTGAATAATTAATCTTATGTACCTTTTATAACGCATTTTGTCGCCAGCTTCACTATACACCAGTCATGACCAGCAATCCTCTTTCTTCTAGTTTCCCAACCGTCCATCCATTTTCCGAACTCCGTATATTTATCAGCAATGAACACAGGTTCACCATCTGATATCATGTTTTCACATGGGGCGAAGAAGTCGTCAGTTGCAAACGCAATCTTGGCACCACTCTAAAAAAATACCTATATTAGAAATCGACTGTAAATTACACCAATGTCTACCTCTAAAATAATTATTGTTGTCGTTAAATAATGGCGATAAGTAATTTATATGTATATTAATCTAGAATTCTCTGCAAATTTAGATCCTCAATGAAGTAGTCAAAACTGCTATTTAGCAGATTTGATACTGTAAACATCTGTCAGTTTCGTACATCAAGTAGTAACAAATAACATAAAAAACAAAAAAAAATTGCAAATATAATTATATTGAAATATGTTTGACACGAACATTTCCAAAAAATTACCTACCCCGATACTAGCAAAGTCACTGAGCTCTGCAAACGATGGTATGATTTTCTCGATCATTTTTTTTATCTTCGAAATAGAACACTTCAGTATTAGCAGTTAACTTAAACTGATCACAAATAAATAGTTAGCTCTTTATATATACAAAAGTCGCAAGTAATAAGTTTATATACAAACTACTGTTATCAGCAGTGAGGCTATTATCGAAATAAATTTAAATTATGTACAGTCAAGCTAAGAAATTTCATTTGATTAAAGTCAGGATAACTATGCAGTTTTATTAAATCTTTTAATGTCTCTTTAACTATCTTTGAAAGTATTATAGGATTATGATCAACAGGTTTGAGCATAATTGATACACTTTTATGACAAAAAGGAAAATATTTTGGTCTTTGTAACGATGTCCTTATGAAGTTGATTAAAAAAAGAGTTGATTTCGAAATCATTATAAACACGATCAATTAGCACGAGTACGAAAGTTTTGGCAAATTGCCGCGTAATGTGTAGATATTGATGAAATCGTACTTTTCTTTTTCGCTGAGGAATACTTTGAGGCATGCCCCAGGGTGGGAAAAGCCTGGGGGTACGTGGGACTCGGGAGCTACAAGGCTGCTCGCCCTACCCTTAGTTGATAGGCGGTTTTCCTTTTCATCCACCAATACAACCGCGATTCTACCAGCGGGTGTCCTTGGAGGCTCTTCTCGGGAGAGTTAGGTGGTACCCTCCTTACTACGTTTAGATGTGCCGGAACACGTGGTGCACGGAACACGGGTCTCATGGAATAGGCGTCGAATTCTCCAAGCCCCTAGGGTAGGTAGGGTCACCCTACGTCCCTTCCTAACGTGACACGTTGTAGCACCGACGTCTTGGACCTCTCGAGTTCTATCTACCTGCCTCCCTAATGCGTTCCGCATCCTCTTTTTTACGCCTTACAGTTTTGGCGTAGGAGTCAGCCGCATACCAGCCCCCCTCGCTATTGACCATAGAGCGAATTAGTGCACATAATGAGGGCTCTTTGCCTTTGACAATAAAATTGCACCTACTGATGTAATTATCATTGGAAATATCTCCGCCAATAATATATAATTTCTGTATATCATTCAGGTCAGAGTAAACACCACAAAAATTTTGTTTAATTTATCAGTTTTGATTTATTTTTGTTTTTAGAAGTCGACTGTACTGTGAATTTCAGAAAACTCTATTTTTAACATAGAAATTGATCATTACTATTGCATCTCATTGAAACGTTTCCTTGTTTATCTTTTTTATCTACAAACAGTAGTGATAGCGACAGAAAAACTTTTACCTTGAAAAGTACGCGGTAAATGTAGATAATCAACAAAAAACTGATTACTTAAATAGTTTGACTTGCATTTCCAGAGTCGATTATCTCATTTTGAAATTAGTGTACTATAATAAAATCCACTAATCACAGTATACATAGTTATTCGTAATAAAGATAAAAAATCAGGTATATAATTAATTATAATTTATCAAGTGTATACTTATATACCTAATTTTATTTTTTATTAAGAGGCTCCTAAAATAAGTTCAATATTGTGAATCTAACAACAATAATAGTTATTACAGGGACTAATAATTGATTATCTCGATCTGTAGAAGCAGTTATTAGTTCCAATAATTGGGAGAGTTTAGTCACAGTAATTTCGTTTTATTTGAAGAAATATATTAAGGTTCTATCATCTATTAATATAAATTCAATTGAATTGTCTCTCTGACATTTCAAAATAGCTACGGTTTTTAAGAGTAGTTGCTGTTTACATGACGCTAATAAACCTAAACAATCACTTCCCAAATTCCTGTATGTCATGTAGTTTGTACGGGATAATATAAGGGAGATTGATGTTGTTTCCTTCACTAAAAATAAAGATTTTTATACAATGTGACATTTATTTGTATAACTTTCATTTCGCCACAAACAGCAAACCATCGAATTACGCGGGTGAAACCGCGAGGAACAAGTAACGAAAAAAAAGTACCTTCACGCCTGTGTGTGCTAGTACATCCACAACTCGTAAGTCCAGTAGATATACTAGCACACCCACGATTAGCCAAGGTACTGAGTCTCATGATGTCACAGGTGGCAAGCCTATGGCCACTCCTGGCACATTTCAATCCCGGACAATGTAATGCGTGCTCAGAATAATCTGAGAAACATTTAATAACAGTTGCCGGACCTGGGGATCGAACCCAGGACCCCACGCGGCTAACGATCTTAGCAGGCAACACCCGCACCGTTATACCAAAGAGGCGAATTATTAACGACTAACTAGTTAAATAATAGTAATCAAGCGTGACACTGTCATCTTGAATTAATACACTTTTTTAGCATCTGCATGAACAAGATGGTGTAGACGAACAAATCATTCATTTAATTACAATTCAAATATGTGCATCATCATTCCTATTGTTACATTCGCTCCTGAGTTAATTATGCTTATGGTACGTGAGCTAGCTACAGATTTTCCTAACCAAATCCTATCCAGTCGATATCTCGTACACTGCTACAGAGAGTTGTGCTATGAATAGAATACTGTTATAATCATCAACAGCCGCCGATGGTAGTTTGTGTAAAGCCGTCCCTTACGAGAAGAAATGCAGTTTTGTTTTCTGAAAAGCAGTGTCCACCTTCTGAAACATTAGGACAATAGAAGAAAGTTTGTAGTGAGTAAATTTGATATCTTTATTTCAAGTAATTTCCTACTGGGTGTTAAACATCCCATCATTAAATACATAATACCTATCATTTCCATGCTAACAATCGAGAGACTAGCTAACTTATAATAGACTAACATTTTCGCAGTTCCGACTTTTATTTTGATTAAAGTTAATAATTTAACATTTTTTTTATTATTAGCAAGAAAGTGTCTATATAATTCCCATGGAATGGCTCCTCAAGTCACCATTGGAACGGCAGCTGCCTATCATAAGTCATCGTAATAGATCTCTTTGAAGCACAAACATTGATTTCCGAAATTTGCACCTGGCTATGGGATTATCGGGATGGATGCGAGTAGCCGGAGATCGGTCGTCTTGGCGTTCATTTAAAGTAGGCCTATGTCCAGCAGTGGTCCGATCATGATGGGACTGTTATAAAATACCTTTATATTGAGCATTTGACATTTCTTTTCGTTTTCAGTTAAGAACGTAGCTGACCCTGGAACGCAATTCTTGCGGACACGCGTTTGAATGTCATGGACCTGAAAACAACATTTATTCATGAGAATTAAAATTGTTCCATATTGATATAAAGTATATTATATACATTTAATTTTTTAAGGTATTTGAGAGCAAGACACTCATTTGTATCCAATATTATTAGACGCTACTATTGACAATGTTATTTTCTATAGTCTTTAAAATGTATTTTCAACTGACTGTACTATCAAGGTGAAAGGTCGGCATCGAGTCTCACAAACTGGTTCTAACCACTGATATCAGGCGATCCAGTGAGATCTCCACGCGTGTGGGTGTTACATATCAGGGTTCAAATATAGTCCACATATACAAACTTATCATTCACATCATTATTATGCAACAATTTTAACTATAACGAAGATATCATGAATCATGGTAATGCGACTTATTTTTATATCGACTGTGCTTTTTCGTGAATATTCATTTCATCATCATCATTATTAGTCCTTATCGGTCCACTGCTGGACATAGGCCTCTCTCAATGAACGCCAAAACGACCGATCTCCTGCTACTCGCATCCATCCCTGATCGTCCACTGCGCGGAGATTGTCTTCCCACCTGGTGAACGGTCGACCAACACTACGTTTACATAAGCACGGCCTCCAATCCAGAACCTTAATGGCCCATGTACCATCTGATCATCTGAGTATGTGACCAGCCTATTGCCACTTCAGTTCCCTAGAATATTCATTTGTTAATATATTATTTAGAAGCGATGTTCTAGTAAGAGGTGATGCCATGACACATTACTGCCAAATTGAGCCGGCACGACCGTTAGTACCTAGACGGGATTAGTACTTACATGCTACTGGCATATAGTGACAAATATACTAAGACGCTTAATACGGTTTGTGAGTAGATGGTAGCCGATTGGGGAGTGGGTGAAGGAGGGCTACGCATCTGCATTAACGTATGGTTGTTAATGAGCGTCGATATTTGCCAAATGGGCTACGATTTATCATCTGTCCCCCTATACTATGTGACCCCCTATATAAAAAAGGGCAACGGTCTATCTTTACTACTACGTATAAGCAAATTATATAAAGTAAAGTTATAAGAAATAACCTAAATGTATCATTAAACAGTCAGGTTGTTTCTTATTTCTCACAGGTGCCAGTGTCACTTACAGCCTTTGGGCAGTTCTGGCTATAGCGGAAGACAAAGAAATTTACAAATATAATGCTAATATATACGTGTTACATGTGTTGGAAGAACATTACTTTCACACATCAGTCCGTCATTTGCACAGTCCGGTCAAATAGAACGGAGCCACTGATTAAACTATCCTTAAAATATCAATATATATTTTTTTTGCCTTGCAGAGACTTTCATTTAGAAAAATATAAAATGAATAGTGTTCCTGGCCAGACGTTGGCTAAGAGATATATAAAGAGACTACCCAACCGCTGGCTGGATATATTCATTGCAGAGCACAAGTGTGTGCACAACTCAAGTGTACTTTCTATTCTCTCACCCTGTTGCGATTGAACGGCAATTGGATACGACCAGAAATTTACTATGCTTTTATTTCTTTTCAGGTTTCTTGTATTTGTTTATTTTTCAGATATTTGATTCATGCCTGCTTTTCATACTGATAATTACTGAATATAATATTATGAATACGTTCTATGTGGTTATAACCCAAAATAACACAGAAACTATACTAATTTTTATACGTGGTATTGTCTGCGTCTGTTGCTGTCTGTCTTTATAACATTGTACCTAAATAAATAAACTACAGAATTCAGCATTAGTTGATGCGGGTTAACTGCAAACAGCAGAGATTCGAACGTAAAAAAGTACTTTTTCAATATGATTGACTAACAGTAAACAGTAAGCACTGCGATTGAGTAACAAACGTAAAGAAAATCACATTAAATATTATGTACGATGTACGAGTATATGAATAATATATCCTTTGTATATTACATGATATGGTGTAGTTATAACATTTTAAATAGAAGTTATAGTTACTTACCATAAACAGAATTTATTTCAGGAAACAAATAATCAAAGCAATTTTTTATTTAAATCTTTGTAAGAGTTAGTGCACTGCAGAATAGGAAGAGGTAGTACCTCGCATAGTGCATAACACTACATCCTCCTATGCAACGGAATTCGGCCGGCACGACCGGGGAGATACCTCTCGGTCACATAATACGCCGTAAAGTGACAAACTCAGTGTTGCGTTTCGTGCGGATTGTGAGTAGCCGGTGGGCCATTGATGGGGGGGGGGACAAGGAGGGCAACGCATCGGCACAATTATGTTGATGTTCATGGGCGTCGGTAGTCGTTGAGAGGCTCTGATTCCTTGTTTGTCCCCTATTACAACAATAAAGTCATCGCAGGTACTCTAAAGGAAAAGCAAAAATTAACTTGGGTCCCGCCCAAATATTATCCGAATATATATGTATTATAAAGCCTAATATTAATGAACGAACGAACGAATTTGTTAACATTCACGGATGATACTAAAACTTGACTGCTCGTCAACCCCCCTTACACTGTAAGAAAAGCCCGTGTCATTATCTAATAATGCCAAGGATTAGCACAACTTTTACAGTTAAATCTATCAAACCATTTAGGCTACTGAGCGTGAAACCAGCGTTTACATACACTTAAAAAACAGAACCCTTCTTCTGAGGCAGTTGGATGGCAAGACAATCAAACTTTTTTTATATATGTAGTATAGGAGCAAACGGGCAAACGGAGCTTTTTTACGACTACCGACGCCCATGTACATCCACATAATTACTATGCCCATGCGTTGCCCTTCCCCTAAAATGGGCCACTGGCTACTCAAAAACCGCATGAAAAGCGACACTGAAGATAAAGCTTTACGGCGGTATTATGTGAGTGAGAGGTACCACCCCGGTCGTGCCGGCCCAATTCCGTTGCATAGGAGGATATAGTGTCAGGCACTATGCATCATTATTGGATTGGCCAGTTCAGTGAGTGAAGAAGAAGAACAAGGAAAACAGTGATACCAAGTGCCCTCAGTTTTCATCTCACTCGCACAACCGCACGGATCCGTTCCAGCACGCTATAGCTGACCTTTTCAGGATAGCGTCCTCTTCAGGACGTGAACGCCAAGCGTGCCGGAACTCTCTATTGTTGAAGTCAGTCGCCGTGACGTCGCGGCGCCTCGCCTTCAACAGTACGCCACAAGGATCGCGGAGGACAACACCCGGCTCGGTATGAGTAAGTGCTCCTCATTGTAAAATGTCGTAGCCCACCGACCACGGGCCCCCCGCCCGCATCAGGACCTCCTCAGCTACGTCCACGTCTTCAACCCGCTCGCTCCCGAGAGACCCGAGGATCAAGAGCGGAACCCCATCCTATCAATCCCCCATCCACCCATCCATCCAACCGGTAGGGGTAAGAAAGGCGACCCCAACATCAACTCCGATGCAACAGCCACCAACCAACAGCGACCAGCGCCAACCGTGATCGACAAGAAGCCGGAAACACCCTCCCAGATGACACCCGGGACCGCTCGCATCCCCACTAGGGCGGCTCGACGCCGCACCGGCGTTGTAACGTCGCCACCCCTCTCACTACCGGCCGCCTTAATGGACATGGAAAGCCGGTTCATGCAAACTATCCGCACAGGTGGATCCATCACCGAAGCCCTCATCAGCTGTGCATCACAACTATTGTTGCTGATGCCGGCGATCATTCAGAGCATAAATACCTTGCTCAATGGCGAACCTCTCACTCCTTAATTGGAACGCCCGGGGCCTCCGCGGGAAGCACAACATTCTGCGTCACGTCCTCCGCGAGCGTGACGTGGACGTTACCCTTATATGCGAGACCCACCTCACACCGGGATGACATTTCGCAGTGCCCGGGTACCACACATACCGGCTAGACTACATCCCACCGCCGGACGGCCGCCCGTGCCGCGGTTTGGCCGTATTGGTAAGGCGCACAATAATCCACCAGGTGCTGCCACCGACACTTACTACCTCGCTCAACGCCAAGTTGAGGTGTGCTTGGGTGTCAGACCCACCCGGTTGTTCGCAGCCTATAAGCCCCCCAACTTCCGCTTAGATCTCACGGAGATTCACAGGCTCTTATCAGAAGAGCCCACTGTAATCGCCGGGGACCTAAACGCCAAACACACGGCCTGGTACTCGCGGTACTGCACCAGCGACGGCCGTCGACTCCTCGCAGACGCGGAGGCCCGCAGATACACTGTCCTGGCCCCTGACCAGCCAACATTCTTCCCGGAGAACCCGGACCACCAACCCGACGTACTAGACATCGCCGTCATGGACCGCGTGGAGGGATTGGTCACACAGGAGGTCCTCTCCGACGCCCTCCAATCGGACCACTGCCCGGTCCTAATCAGGATCGCCACAGCCCCGGCTCGTTCCCTACTGACTCCTCGGCGGCCAAAAATTGACCGCGCGGCCTTCGCACGCGAAATAGACGCGCGCACCCCCTCGTTCCCAGTGGCGTCTGCGGCGGACGTGGACCGCCTGGCGGAAGGCCTAACAACGGCTTTCACTGCCGCGCTGACCGCGGCCACCAAACCCCCAGGCCCAATCCCCGTCTTCCGGCCGGACCTCACCCGCCGATTGGACCATTTAATAAAACAGAAGCGCAAACTCCGCCGTCTATGGCAAAGCACGAGATGCCCCACTATCCGGGCCGCTTTCAACAGAGCTGCCGCGGTGGTCAAGCTCGAGTTCGCCGCACATTACGTGACGACTTGGGAACACCGCCTCTCCCAGGCCGCCGAGGACTTGCCGTCGGTGCACCGCCTCTGCCGACAACTCGCCGGCAGCAAGGAGCCCATCCGTCCGCTAATACACGAAGACGGGGACCTACGTTACCGTGCAAAAGACAGAGCCGATATCCATGCCAGGTACCTCATGCAGGTCTTCACACCACTGGCCACCGCCGCGACTGACAGCGAGGATGAAGTGGTCGCTCAAGTAAGGGAGTACTTCGCCCTCGAGGGTTCCCCCTCTCTACCAGCCCAGGAGACCGCCACCGCCGCAGCACCCGCCTTCTTCGTGTCGCCGAGCCAGGTCCGTCGCGCCCTCCTCAGGGTTAATCCCAGGAAAGCCCCAGGCGCTGACCGGATCCCCAACTCGGCTCTCCGACTTGCCTCTCCCAGGACAGCAGCCGCCATTGCCCGGCTATTCAACGGAATATTCCGCACGGGCCATTTTCCAACTCTATGGAAGACGGGGGGAGGTAATCTTGATCCCCAAGAAGGGGAAGAGCCTCCGGTCTCCCGCCGACTACAGGCCCATCACGTTGCTGCCCGCGCTCTCTAAGGTGTTCGAGCGATTCCTCCTCGAACGCCTCACCCCTTACCTGCTGACTCGGGCCGATCAGTTCGGCTTCAGGACCAAGCACTCGACCACCCACCAACTCACCCGCGCCATACATTACATCACCAATGCCGTCAACAAGAGGGAATCAGTCGCGACGCTCTTCCTGGACATGGAGAAGGCGTTCGACCGCGTCTGGCACGAGGGTCTTCTATACAAGCTAATCGCGTCACAGGTTCCCCGTCCCCTTTTCACCATAGTGCGGTCGTTCCTCAAACACCGCACCTTCTACGTCAGAGTGGAGGATGCTCGCTCGCTCACGTGCCCCATCGGAGCCGGAGTACCCCAGGGCAGCTGCCTTTCCCCTGCTCTGTTCAATCGATACGTCGATGACATCCCCAGTAGCGAGGGAGTCATGGCCGCCCTGTACGCCGACGACACGGCGTACCTAGCCAAGTCACTTAACCACCAGCACGCAGCCGCCAAGATCCAGAGAATTCTGGAGAAGCTCCCCGACTGGCTGACGCAATGGCGACTGAGCGTCAACACCGCCAAGTCACAGACGGTGATCTTTCTCCGCTGTCGGAGCCTCCCACAACCCCTGACGCTCAGTGGCGAGCCCATCCCTTGGGCCTACCAAGCAAAATACCTGGGCGTCTGCCTGGACGCCGGCCTAACAATGGGTCCCCACGCCTGCGCCTCTGCAGCTCAGGCCTCCGCAGCGCTTAGACAGCTGCAGCCGGCGCTGTCGAGGTTCCTCCCGCTGAAGGTAAAACTTCTAATATATAAGCTTTATCCGATCCCGCCTAACGTATGCGGCTCCAGCGTGGTACCACCTACTGGCGCCCTACCACAAGCGCCGACTGCGCGCGGTCCAATCCAGGGCCCTGCGTCGCATTTTCGATGCCCCCGCTTCGTCAGGAACTCCACCATCTCCCGGGGCCTTCAAGTGGAGGACCTCGACAGGCACATAGCCGGACTGGCCTCCCGCCTATTCGCCAAGGCGGACGCCTCTACCCAGATCACGCTCCGTCATCTCGCCCCCTACCACAGGCGACCTTCCGACCGCAGGGCGTACCCGCGCTACTCCGCGCAGCCCCCCTGATGTGCTGGGCGATGGACCAACGCGAGCGCCCACAGGGACAGGGACGCCGCGGTCACTCTTAAGTTTTTAGTTCTAGTTTCTAGTTTCAATTTATCTCTCACCTTGCTTCTTACACTTCATTTATGCCACTTCTCACATTGCTTCTCATACATCAATCATTTGATTTCCCTTTAAGAATTCATCATCACGCCACCAAGCTCACAGGCGTATTAACTCTTCACGCTCTCACCACTCATGCTTCCATTCTTATAACCAAATCTTGCTTTCACTGTCCTTGCTTCAAATGCCACGCATCCTGTTTCCCTTAGTGAATCCTATACCCTTTTGCTCCCTTGTATCCAAGTCCCCGTAGTGGGGTTCCTATCGGTAAATACGGTACGGGAATAGTTTCCTTTCCCCTTTACCCTTCTTTTAGAAAGCCGTGGGGCTCGCGCGCGCGCCTAATCGGCGGGCATCCCGTCCTTGGTCGCTGGCTGCCACTCGCTGGGCCATCGCCGGGACTACCGGCGATCTCACCCGGTGGGGGCAGACCACCCAGGACGAACCCGCCGTGAGGACGAGCGCGCTGGCCCCACTGGCAACCGCCCCCTTTAACGAGACCTGCACAGGTCTCCCCAACGACCGCTCCATATTGATGGAGTGAGACCCCGCTGCCGCCGGAAGAGGACCATAGTCCTGAAACGGCTTCCTCTACCCCTTTGCGGGGGCATGAAATGACTCCACTCGCACTATGCATGGCACTACCTCTTCCTAAACTAAAAAGTTAATCATTTTAGTTTTGTTATCTAGTGCACACCCCTTAAAATTATCGGATACACTATTACCTAAGTTGGTACTTTATATTGTATAGTATATGAACGTAGACTATTAGAAAACGAAAAAGCATATTTCCTCGTCACATTGGTTGTATTCGCCAGGGCTGCCCCCAATCCATTTTTCTAGTAGAATATCACACAATAACCGCTGACATACACTGTGCGGCGTTCCGGAGAGTGCACACGTTCCATTACCCGATGTCTTCGGTCTGATAAATTACACAGCGGCGCTTGTAAATTATTGTAAGGGGCTTCGTGAAAAATTGACAACAATCGCTTGCATGAAAGTGTTTGAGAATATTGTGCATGTTAGACTATTGATAGCTTATGTACCTTTATTTCAAACAGTAAAAGAAAGAATTGAATCAGCAAATAGTAGGCGACACTCACAGACTCTATTTAATAACGCCACCTGCTTTGAGGCGAATTGGGCCGAAACGACCGGGGTGGTGCAACTTGATTACGTGATAGGATTTTCGTAGGCGACATCGCCCCTATATTAAAAAAATGCCATCACATTTCATGGGTATGTTAAATTTTGTACAGTGTGTTGTCCATGATTACATACAAAACTTTTCATTGCATAGAAGAGTGGCAATGAATGTATTTGAAGGTGGGGGAGAACATCCCACCCGGTCATGATCCTCTCCACGAGACAAACGTTGACGTCAGCACCGAGGCCATTTCAGAAACCGCGTGCGAGCTGCCCCCGGCGTCGGTAAATACTAACGACGACGTAGGGAAATAGCTACATTACCCATTACAAACACTCTCACATTAGGATACATATATCCCATCCGTGGGGCTCGGCCCCTCTTTCGACCATAAATGTAGTCTCGTCGTCTGACCCACACCAGTAGCAATCCGGAGGTAAAGTGTAAGCTTAGGCTGTTAAGAATATGTTTCGAGGTTGCCTTTGTTGAATCTGAAAGCTAAAGTTCTGTACCTGAAAGAATCAAGTTAAATTTAATACACGAATACCTTACCTATGATGAGCATCATAGGTAAAAAAAGAGACAAATAAATAGTCAAGCCTGAAAGACACTATATCTCTAAAACTGTATTTGGACAAAGAAGCACTATGCATAATTTGAGAATCGAACAACGCTGTAGGCCCTCAAAATTCAGTTACGTTGTGAAACAATTTACATAGCCGAGGTCTAGAGCCGACATTTTGTCAGTCTTTTTTACGACGCTTGTTTCTGATTCCAATTAAGATCAGTGGCGCAGGCTTCTGACGATCGGGAAAATACGATATTTCATTGATAACACTACCAAAAGGGGAAATATGTTTTTCAATATATTGTCACATATTTTTGGCAAATACAAACGAAATATTTCCGTATTTGTGGGAAGTTTATTTATTTCGACTTAGTTGATTTTTTCGTGATTACAGAGATAAATCGCATAACCCATCTTACTCTAATATATTCTATTAATAGCCATAATTAGAAATTAAAATACACTATTCGTACTGCAACGACCTCTAGCTTAAAAGTTACCAACACGGAAAACGAAGACGATCGATTTACAAAAGATATAACACTTTGTAAATCAATGACTACCTAAATTATATTAATAAAATATAGAGGAACCATCAATATGGTATAATTATCAGTAATTTTCATTATATCCGGAAGGTAAGGTTAGGGCAGGGTTAAGGTTTTTATGGAATGAAATTTGTTAGGCATAGTCATCTATACTAGTCTATATTTATATATTACTAGCAGACTATCGCGGCTTCCCATGGATATTCCACAAAATTTGCTATCCATATTCAATGATTTACAAAAATGCAAATATTTTAATTTCGGCCTCGTAATTATTACACGTTAGCGCATGACAAATAATTCAATTTATTAAGAACAACGTATGTTGGATCAGCTAGTTGTCAATAATTTCTGCAGCTGCGATATAAGGTTTTACTTTGATATTCTTTAGACCTTCAGTTACATCGTCGAAGTTTTCATATTTATTTATAGCATTTTAAAAAACATTACATAGCCTATGGTCATCGGCGATGATGTAGGTTTCTATTTCAATCAAATGTTCCCTCTTTATATGAACAGATGTAAAGTTTCTAGTTTGGTTTGTTTATTGAGGTTAATGATGCTAATATCAAACTGAACATAAAATTGTTTCAATAACGGTAAGCTACAACTTTTAGGAGTAATATTGGCTATATTTTACTGTCATTGTCGAGGACAAATTTAATTTTTGGCATCCTGCAAACTGTACACGAGTTGGATCGTATGTATTTTATAAATTCATGATTTTAATTTAATACACATGCCATAATAGCTAGATAGAAACTTCAGTCCACCCGTGACCATGGTTGCTGTAAAGCTTCTGAAATGTCGGGCCAGTTAAGTAATTAAATAAACAGCCATAGAATCCATAAAAGTAATTTTATTGTAATGAGCTAGTTAAAAAGCTAAAGTAATAAATATATTTCATAAAAACAATAATATTTATTTCTCCTTCGTTTTACATATAATTTTTTTTTCGTATTTTTATGGACGTTCAACCTTAGATTTAGAATGCACCGAAACAAAAAAAATTCTAAATCTAACGAAAGCATCTATCGTATAATGAAAGCACATCCTAACGAAAATGCGAATCGCAATCCACGGGTACAGTCAACCATGGCATGAGTTGACATAATTTAAAATAACATTAAAACCTAATGAACAGTTATTTTATTTTCTTCTTGTTTGCGTAACAAAAATGTGGTCAGGCCCTTTTAAAATTCATATCATATTTTTCTGTAAGGAAATTATATAAAATTCTTATAAAATAAAACTAATAGACATGACGACTTTGACCTTGAGGTAATAAAATCAACCCGAAGGCCGGAAGAATCCTAAAAGATCCCACCTCGTTAAGCAATTTGATTTGTAAATAAATCCTTTTTGAAAGGTCGTACGAAACACTCGAATTTACTCAAATTACATGATCCAATTTTCTATCGTCCGTTTGATAGATGCCCAAGCAGATACAGTGTCATGCAATTTGTTTTACATAAAACTATTTACGAACATTTTTATTGACAATGCATTGAATTCAAAAAATATTTTTTATGGAGTAATATTTACTTTTTTCTTAACAATCGTGAAAGGAACATACTGAAAAAGTCAAGCCGAAAAGATTTAATAAAATACTTTACATTTTTAACAAAAAATTCAAACTGACATAAATAATAACACGGTATGACATGAGAAATGAAATTGGAAAGGAATCAATTAAATTGAAAATTTACTATAAATATGCTTTTGGAAAATGATTTATGCTTGAGGTTAGTGCCAAGGTAGATGCATGTTTACATACTGCCACGTCACGCCAACCACACCACACGACACAATTGTATACACACTCAATATAAACTTTAACCCAAGATTATTTTTATCAAACCTACAGTATAATATGCTTAAAATACATGATAAACGTACCCCGTGCTAACAAGTTTTACATTATTGCTTTCCTTGAAACTTATTCAGTCAAAACAAGGTCCATTATATATTAGTATATATTGAATAATTTGTGAAATTATTTGTGGCTGTCAGTACCAACTTCACACGGTTGGATCCTTAATTTTTCTCATAATAAATATAGACTTTGTGAGATAGGAATATTGTAGCTTTCTGTCAGGGAAATCATTTTTAAAATGGTGTTTTGGAATTTATTCGTTAAAATTTTTAAATTATACATATTATTAAAATATGTAACATTAATCAAATTTCAGATAGGTACTATGCGTAGGAGCGTTTTCACTCCGATCTATCGGTATCCGCACCTTTAATACTTTGATGAGAAAGGCAAGTGTGATTACTTAAGATAAATAAACGCGTTTTTGCCTTCTTTACTTTGTTAAACAGAAAATATTGCCAACTTAGATACTCTATCATATATGCGCAATCTGTAACCCACTTGTCAGACTTAAAACGCTAAGACTCAATAAAATACCTATAGCGTTACCATTTTTTATTTAGTAAAAAGGTAAAGAAGTGTGAAAGCGTGCTTTCATCACAATACGCGTGTAAAAGTACGCACGTCAGGTAATAATAGTACGCGGCAGGAAGAATTTACAAAATCTAAACAAACTAAATGTAGAAAACAATAATAACGTATTATAATACAGCAAGTTTAATCAGCGGAGATTTTAATTAATTAACAGTGGAAAACTTCTTATATATTTGGTAATATTTTTGAATTCATATTTATTCAGGCGCGTTAGGGAAAAACGAAGAGTGTGCGCCACGCCGTCACGAAAACCCGACACCATGAGCTGTAGTCAACGTTATAGTTTTTCAATTAAATTACCATAATGCGTTATAACAAAAATTTTAATGTAACAAATACCTTCTTCTATTTTTGGTGTCGTTTTATTACAAACGTAGAACAAGGCGAAAGATAAAATTTTCAAGTAGATTCAGTAGGCTTGCTATGCGAAAGAAGTATAACATATAACGCGTGCACATAAGTATACACACAATTTTTTCTTCTGTAATTACATTTTTTCCTGGTGTTTTCTTCGTATAATTACGGGGCTCGTTATCGTTTTCTGTTTTCGAATATCACGCGACAAACACGGCTGATATAATGTTGATAACAAATGCTGCCACTATCCAGCCTTTTAAGGCGCCTTATTTCCCTACCCACCCGTACGTACATCAGCGTCGATACTGATATTATACGGGCTGAATTGAAAGGAATGGCCCAATGGTAGGAAGGAGGAAAGGAGAACATCACATATGCATAACTATGATGGGGATGTTTGGTGGGTTTAGTAGTCATCTAAATATCTATAATATCCCCCTATAAATAGATCTTGAATGTCTCAACCATTCTCTTTCTCATTTTCTTTTCAGACCGAAATTTATGCTGTAGAAGCGGAGAGAAGCCCAATTACAACTTCATCGGATTACTATGTGTGCTCGTCTGACAACGAGAATGTAGTATCCGAAATATATTTCTTATCTTACATTCTATTTACCTTACACTAGATTACAATATACTTATTAATCCTTTTATATTATAAAATACATAAATAGTAAACAATTTTAACACGAAGATAGCTTGTTATATCTATTTTATGAATAGTTGTAACGTCGGTGGTAATCGTGACCTTGTTAGACGTGAGGAAGAAAATTGCGGAACTTCTGAATCCCAAGTTGCGTATTCGGCCCGGCTTTTAATAGATGCAGTTTATAGCGGTAGTACTTTAGCTGTTACTGTACTCCCAAAGTCCCAATGCTTTGCACTTGTCTCGTAAACTGCGAGTGTTTATGATCAACTGTAAAATTCAAATAAACGGATACATTCTATTTTATGATGGTCATCTGACCTTATGTAACTGCCATGTTACAATACGAGGGTGGATATGTTTCAACGTATTGGGCCTAACCAAGAAAACTAACTCACTCTAAATCAGCTTTATTGCGGCTTCCACTGCATGGAAAAGTACATGTACCTTGTACTTGAGACGGTTCCCACATTGAAGGCATTCAGATGCGTATGCGATACAGATACTTTCTGAAGCACCCATGACCTGTCAGTATCTGTGTCAGTCGGAAGATAGGGGGCCATGTTGCTTTTCCAGCCAATTTCTCATAGAGGGTCTTATGGCTGAAATTGTGGCGTGCCCAGCGCTTGGTGACTCAATCCTCTCTTTCTACTCTAACGTAAATTGCTGGTGAAGAGATCCCCTTTGATCTTTCAGTTCCCGGTTTCCTGTCTGGGATCCCGCAGCAACGTCTCCTTCTGCCACTGATATAATGACGGAAGAGATTTTGCTTCTAAGTCCTACGGCAAATTACCGGCTAGCTCGCCACCTCAAAGGAAATCATTCGGTATCCTTTGATAATCCTTATGGTATAAAAATATCATAACAGAAAAAATATAATAATTTAATTTTTGTAGGTCGGATTCACATTAAAAATGTATAATTTTGCATACATTACCGCACCATACATCGGTAATGAGGTATATGAGAACATGTTAACGAGGGTATTTTGATTGGCGAGGATGGGGTGAAGGAGATTATTACCATTAATAGTGCCGATATCAATTTCCCGTTTATCCACGTCCGTTAAAAAGACCGGGATTGATTCTGGACATAGATAGGCATATGAATTGATCACTTCGTACGCGTGTAAGTTAATACTTACTTTGCGGAACAGGATAAACTAGCAATATAGCATTTGTTACCTACCCCCATTAGTATCTATATGTACCTTGCACTCATATACCCCCAAATGGGAAACGGCTGGTCGGGCCGGCCTTATTCTGCTGCAATGCATCATGTCACTACGTCGTACTAAACATATTTATTATGCAGTGTCAGTTATTTTATCATTAGCAGCCCGCCACTAGCTTAGTCAACATGTTTTATTTTTATTGTATAGAGGGGCAAAGAAGTGATCGGAACCTTTTTACGACTACCGGCGCCCATGAATATCCCCACAATTACTATACCGATGCGTTGCCCGTCCATCGGCCTCCCCTCTGATGGACCATCGGCTAATCACAAATCGCACGATATGTGACACGGAGGATGTAACTTTACGACAGTATCATGTGAGCGAGAGTTAACGAGGCTGGCTCGACCGGGGTGGTACACCGATTCCGCTGCAATGCTGCATGAGACCTCTTGTTCTTCGAGCGTTGTTTTTTTCTTGAGCCGTCAGGTAGGGAACTGCAAGAAGCCATACGGCGGTCTTAGGAAACGGTCGAGGTCAGTAATTAAAGCAGTAATATTTCACTTCATCGCCAAAGAGTTGAAATTTACAGAAGTATTAGGCGTCTTCACCTTAGTCGTAGCGTCATAGCAAATGGCAAAATTGGTCCTCGGTAAATGGGCCAAGGAAGACAAATGCTTCAGAATTTATACTATTAGTATAGAATAAGATATTATGTATTCGATAAGCTCCGTGATTATTTTAAGGAATAGGAATTTTGGTAGTAAAATCATAATTACGCGAGTCAGAAATGTCTTTATTTTTAAAATTTCTTATAGCACAAGTGGCCAAACGGGCAATCGGAGCCATTTGATGACTACCGATACCCATGGAAATTCGAATTATTGTTACGAAAATGCGTTGCCCACCCATCATCCCCCCCCCCCCTCCAAAGGACCACTTAGCACTATCTCCTCCTTTTTTTTTTGGTGATGAAGGGGAATGCATTTTTACAAATGATACCCGGCCAGACCCCCAGACCTATGTTGGACTCGGCCATTGGGTAGCAATACCAACTGAACCCGTACGGGATCCTTCAGCCGCTATTAGTGGAGGGTCCCGGATCTGCAGGCAACAGGACCCCTCCAGCGATAGGCTGGCCTCGGCGAAAAGGCCAGACTTCACCTCCTCGAGGACTGTCCGGCTTCGCTATGATAGTCCCCACGACGCCGTGTCTTTATGAAGTGGACCGGGTTCCCATCCCGGCCCGATACGGAACACAGGGGCACTACTGAAGGCGCTGCAGATAGCACCTCTTTCGTACCTCAACTCGATCTCACTGTGACGACCCTCTACGCCGTGCACAGATGGACCATTTTCTTGCAGTGAGACGAGCCACCCAAACCGGAGCACCGTACGTCGCCATAATCCGACAGACACCGGAGTACAGCTGCCTGCAGGCGGCGCTGGGTCCTCCGAGGGTCTTTTTTTTTTTAAGGAGACCAGTGCCTTCGGTATCACGCTGTGCGGGAGACTGATGAAAGCGTTCGCGATGTCCAACGACACCGCGACCACCACCTCCCCGCTGTCTCCGCCTCACCCGTCACCGCCCGCAGGCGCTTGGGGACATCGATCGTCGACTGGCGTGCTCGGAACCCGAACTGTGACTTCGAGAGTCCGGGTCCCATGCCCTCCTCCAGAGCACTACCCCCTCTTATGCAGTATGGCACTGCGTCTTCCTGTAATTTTTAACCCAAGCCAATAACTAATTCATCTTTTGCGTCACACTCGAACGTAATACATGCAGCTTACTAAGAGGTAGTTCCATGCTATTTGCAGTTGAATTGGTCGATCATATTTAGTCAGCGAGAGCGTACGTCTCGCTCACTTGATATCGCTGTAAAATGCGCGTTTCGTACGGTTAGTGAATGCCGCATCTACTTGAAATTGTGTAGATGTCTATGGACGTCGGTAGTCGTCAAAAGGCTTCGAGTGTTCGTTTTCTCTGTTAAGTTATAAAAAAAATAATTGCTTCGTCATTTCTTAAAAAAAAATCTCACCACCCCCGATAGTATAATAGATTAGCTGTATAGAATAATTTAAAACTTAGGATTGAAGTATTGAAAACTACAATTTGTCCTTCCAATGCGATTGAATAACAATATAGTTGCCTCGCTTACTATGAAACATTCACAAGTTTTCACGAACTGAAAATTACGAAAAGCGCCATCTTAGCTTCCCTTTGCATAGCGATACTTCAACTCGACTTTCAAAATACAAAACATTAGTAATTAATATATTTTTTGAACTAAATGACAGTCCAAAATTAGTTAACTAGGTTACTATTAAATTTATGCAAGAGGTAGCAAGCACCTAATTTATTGCATTGCAGTTGAATTGGGCCCCGGTCGTTCAGACCGGGAAGGTACCGCTCACTCACAAGATACTGCCGTAAAGTGGCAGCTATACTGTTCGTATATTTTGCGTTTTGTGAGTTTCAGATGGCCCATTGAAGGGAAAGAAAAAGGAGGGCAAATCCGTAGTGAACCGATTCCCCATTTGTCCACTGATAGCATTTCTTTTATTTTTATTATATAGTAGATGTTTGAATTGTCGGGTCGTCTGATGGTGGCAATGCACATGTTAGTAATATGCATAACCTTAATATCCGGCATTGGTGATATGTCACTTCTTATTACCGGACAACGTAGGAAGGGTAATGTTGTTCGAGAGTATGTAGATTTCTGTGATTGCGCATGAGGCATGATTAGATTCGTCTTGACAACGCTAGTAACGATCCATTATGTATAATATGATAAGCATTCAGTTTTTTATTTAATTTAGTCATTTAGACATTTTTTCAGTAAACTCGCATATAAATGTTCACAACACGATTTAAACATTGTAAACAGAAGCTTTATTAGATTATTTTACTGCACGACAAGATGGTCGATCCCTTGCTACTCGCGTACAGCTTGAAGCGTCTACGACTTGGAGATCGTTGACAATTAACTCCCCGTTTTAACTTCAGATCAGGTCATATTTTTTCACAGACAATTTAACCGGAAAGAGTTTTGAATTTTTATAATTAATTTTCTTTTTTTATTTAATTTATTTATAAGGTTCATCAACAATTGTTACACGTAGTACAACTCTATTTAAAACATACAGTGAAAGCAAGTTAATCGCATAATAACCACTTACATATATATTCTGTGTGCAAATTGGAATAATGAAAAAATAATACGAAAAATAAAAAAGAGACTTAATAAAACATTTAGTGACATTTTATTTGATATTAAGCACACATCTGATAGACAGAATATTAACGTTGAATAGAAAAATAAAAACAATTAAATATAAAAGATTAACAATGACAAAGAGAACAATGTCAAGGAATGTCAAATAAATCTCCAAAAAGTCAAAATATAGATTAAAATACAATACAGAGAAAAAACATACAACTTAATAGTTAGTAAAACACCATTTCATTTAAATATCACATTATTAAATTAATCAAAAAATCTGAATAGGGTAACGTTTAAATTATAATTACTATTTAATTAAACAATGTAAGGGAATCAAAGTGTAAATCCAGAACTTTATCGCTGTCCATGTTACATTTTTACATTAAATTTGCTCGAGCAGCAAATCTTCAAACATTTGTTACATAATAGAGAATAGGAATGTTCTGTCTAATGAAGGAAACTGAAAGCCTCGGATACGTAAAGCATTGATTCGTAATATCCTACGTCTTTATGTAGTAGCAGCCCTTTGTTAGGACAAGCTCTATTCATGTTGTAAGATATATCGGCAGTAGTTGATATTAACAATCTAACAAGTTGTAATTGTGAAAATGTCAAACTTATTTTTAGTTAGCCAGTTGTTGTAATGTGTTCAATCTTCATTAGTCAATGACAACTGGCAACAACCAGCAGCTCCGTACGATTTCACCCGTATAACCCTCTTACTTCGTTCTTATTTGTCATACCGTGGGGGACAACTTCTTCTTTCGTAAGAACCTACTACTGGTTGGGAGCGAAACAGTTCATCGGACTAGCGAAGACTTTTGTATCTCCTAGTTTAGGGAGACGATAGGGAGACAGATCCCCCTCTTTCCTGAAGATGGGTAGAGATGTACCGGGACGGTCCCCGTCTCGGAACCGCGCGTGTTCGGAAGGCGCGCGCACGATGTTGTCTGTAATGTGGTGACGCTGATAGGTATAATTCTTCTCTTTGTTGTATGGTTTGTCTGAGGAGGCGCCTCTGGCCTCCTCACCCTCCTTTTTCGGACGGGGTTTGATTCGTGCTTGAAATCAGCAAAAGCCGTGATCATGATTTAATTTATTATTAGAGCTCCCTAAAGATCGCGTTTATATTTATTCTAAGAAAATCTAAACTCTCATCTTGCGGATATGAACCCGTGTCCTTAGTCGTAAGTGGAGTGTGAGAGAGCCATTTTTTCAGTCATCTGTTATAGCTGTGTTATTATGTGAAGTTTCAATGCCTCGACCGATTCGAGGCGGTATTCATAGAATTGGTTTTAGCAAGGAAAATGCATTTACGCAAGGCCCTTCGGGTATGTCGGGCTCAGGTCGTGTAGCGATACCTACTACGGACTAAAAACTGTTATCCATTAGCTGGCCCTACTGGCTTTTTATGCGTGTCTAGACACACATCCGCAGTGAAAAGCATGCAATACGTGCTTCGACCGACGGCGTTAACGAGTGTTACCTAAATGTTCTACCGACAAAACCGATATATTGAAACTATAAAAACGAAGAAAATATTGGTTATCATATTTTCTGTTAAAATATCCTTGTATACGGTAATTATTATACTATGATTTGTATACTTCTTAGATTATTTTGGGTTATCACGTACATGTCACATGCAAAATTCTAAGACAAAATACCATTCCAGTACATTTTTTTAGGTAAAACGCGTTATTATTCAAATAGTTCAATTAAGTTATGTATAATCAAGTTCAATTTAGTAATTTATAATATCGAATGTCATAGAATATCTTTATAGCTACTTTAATATATTATTTCGTAATACTCGTTGTAGTAATTTTTTTTTTAAATTGTAGTAAATTTCGTAATTTTGTAGTACTAGTCAAACCATGGATTGTCTACTTTTCATGGATTGAGTACTTATTGCATTAAATGTATGCGTTCAAATAAAACACTGTAAACATGATAAATTGGCATCATTTCACATTTTTAAACATCTATTGTTTTTTTGAGGTTATCAATATTTAGTGTATAAATTGTAGAATGGTATTTCCCGAATCGTTAAAGTAAATGGTCGTAGATTTGGTGTAAACAGTAGCAATCTAGTAGTAGTCTGGTTTATATTCGCTATGTTGCGCCCAGCGTTATGTGACTATAGCCAACTTCAACAATTAGTATCGGCCTCCATAAACTTTGAAACCAAATGAGCTATTTTGATAATTTTCAGACAAGACAATATTGTGATTTAGTTACAAATATGTGAAGTTTGGCAGTAATTTTAAATTTCGCTGTCTGAGAAAATTAAGCAAGGGATGTTATAAAATTACTTCTTTATTATAATATCATTAGTGAGTCGGCATTGCACAAAACTACAAGAACTTTCGCTAATAATATATAGTTGGCTGTTGCCAGCAACTTTGTCTGCAAGGCTATCCCAAAAATAAAACCCTTTGGCGCCGAATTTCGCAAAATCCCGTCTCAGTCAGCACTTACGTTCTAAAAAGAATCCTCAATTTTAAACCCCTAGTAGTGACACTTGTAGTTTCTGATATTTCTTGATAAATGAGTGACCTTTACCTTCTATATTCATATAAACATATCAGCACAAAGACAAATGGACCCAATCCTATAACCTACTCCTGTGGTGAGATGGCACCTGGTAGACCGAAGAGTAATTAGGTGCAGGTCCAACGACTTTAAGTGCTCCCCGAGACGCGGAATAATTGCGCTTAAACACTTGTAATATAAATATCAATTTAATAATATGTAGTAAATTTTTAGATCTAATATATTTTAATATTTAACATTTCTTATAGTGACAAATGAAAAAGATGAACAATTCACACGCTTATACTAATTTACCTACGCTGTAGAAATTTAGGCGCTTAATCTGTTTCTGTGACACCACCATGATACCATTTACGGCATGATATCTTTCGCCAAACGTTGGCGAAATAAACATATATTAAACTGGCTGGACACATTCACCTCGTATGTGAATTGGATATAAAATTTTAAAGCCATTTGCAGTTTGCGATCAATACGTGCATAAAATGATTCTTTATTTAGGTTACATTTTATTTAAGGACGGTTAATCTAAATCCATTTTAAAAGTCACAAGACACCTTGCAGATTAAATATGGTTATAGTAGTCAACAAGAATTCATACGTACGGACAACACACATTTGGATTTATTAAGAAAAACTGGATTGGCCTGGCGTGATTTTGACGGTTTGTTCTTTTTCACTGAACCAATAGAATATTCATCATCTAAAAATGTTATTCAGAACTCTATAGAAATAATGATTATGTTAAGAACATACAATAATTTAAGGTTACTGCTGGGCCTCCAATAACTCTTGTTGTAGACATACAGTGTCTTATAAACGAATATAAACTGTCCAAACAAGCCTAGGTAAATCCTAAGAAATAACAACCGTAAACCATTTGAACCGAGACCTGAAGAGCTCACTAACTGAATTATGGTTCCCTCGACGGTACAAAGGATGACCGCCCAACAACAAACTTTAATATATCGCGAAACTTCGGCGAGAAAAAATATATGGAAACTTAAGCGATCATATAAAGCTTTTCCGCCATAGTTTGGAGAATGGGTTTCCATCATAATCACTTTAGGAAAAAATATTTTTCGTCAGAAATTCTTAAATTCTATCCTATTTTAAGTTTCCAGTCCTAATAAACATTTGCTCTACATGAAAATATAAATGACATGTCTGGTGAAAATATAAGTCACTGGAAAAAGTGGCCCAACTGCTCATTTGTCTGTTATCAGTGGGTAATTATTTTAGTTATAACTATATGTTCAAGTATAGTATAATATTATAAGTCAGTGGGTAATTATTTTAGTTGTAACTATAGGTTCAAGAGAGATATATCTACCAAACTCTGTCAAAAACATAATAAACTTCTGTTTCACCATATTTCATCGAACATTCATAATTAAAAGGAACTTTGCCGTCGTGTTTCGTACTATTCGCGAAAGTTGCAGAATGTACCCTGCATTTGCGGTGGGGAATGTTAAATTTGTTGACTGATGCAGGTGTGCGCTGTATGACGTCCTAACGAGTCCGGGTATATTTGTGTACACTTACGTTCAGGAGTAACGTAAACTATAAATATAATGGGGTCGAGACATGATGTAATGATGGTATGCCCTGCCGTTTTATGTGCGTATACGGAAAATTAGATAGTTTAGGCAGCGGAGATACTTCGTATTGTCCATTTCTTGAAGTCCTTAGATGATACCATAATGTATATAACCAGTTATAAAAATTCTCATTCATGATTTTTTTCATGATTAATGAGAATTTCATACGATTTTCCTTTCAAAGAAAAGGCTTTCCTCATCTGGGTGCACGGAAATGATTACGCCAAGTGTAATACGAAGCAAACCTTTTTAGTTACCATTTTGTCGTATTTATGTCCATTTATCTTCGTACGCACAAACCTAAATTACAAATTTTCATATTTCTAATCCATTCCTTTTCCAAGTTATACAAAGCAACGTTGTGGTAATTCGGAACCCGACTCGCTGTTAATTATCAGAAAAGACCTAATAATTCCCATAAACGTATAGAGATTAAATTTTGCAAAGAGGCAGGGTTTAGCTCCCATAAGGAGGTAAAAACTATTAAAACAGGTATTATGGAAGAGCTGGAGAACCTATAACGACAAAGAAACCGTAACAGATTATCAAAATTATTAATGATAGCAACATTTACATTACATTCAGAAAATGTATACAACGTTGTTAGCCTTTTCTTCTTAAATTAAGAAACCAAGGTGTGGAGTATCAGACCGAGAATCCTCAAAATTCAATTGAACTGTAAAAGATATGGAAATGCGCTTGGATAAAAGTTATTTAGTGTATACTCTCTTCTATTGATGTGTGGTGTATGTGACGTTGTAGTAGGAATTACTTAAAGTCTTTGAAAATATAATGATTTACTGTAGTGACATTAGGTACTTAAAAATCACTTAATAAGGAAAATGACTATGGCTTATAAAAAACGAATCAAGTAAAAAATAATATCCTTCAGAAAGAAGTGAAATCTTGCCAAAAACAAGTTGTAAAAGAATTAGAAACCTCAAGGAGGCTGCGTATGTCTATATGCAATACATATATTAATTAAACTCTAAGCATGTTTCAAAGCCAAACCGAATATTTATACAGTAAATTTAACGTGATTTAGCCTATGACTTGGATGTGTCATATTCAGC
>JAFELO010000072.1:595409-610360 GCA_017140195.1 Eumaeus atala
GATCTCATTGAAATCAATCTACGCCTCAAATACATTTTCCACCATAAACACTCTGCTTATATTTATGGAAAGAATATAGTATTAAGATTAATTAGAAGTTGCGATAATTTAAGCATTAAACTTGGTTAGGACCAAATTAAAATTTAAGTTTATCGCTGTTGAGGTGTTCAAGAAATCATGAGAAAAAAAATACATTTTTACCACTTTTGAATTATCATAAATGATTGCCTGAAAAGTTTAACATTATTACGGCATGTTTGTAAATTGACTATGTCAACCCGGCAATGTTGGTAATCCCATTATGTATCATGATACCTGAATGACGAACCTCACTAATGGATATAAAATTAACTTCTTCCTGTTTTAACATTTTGCATTATTTAAAATAATTATAAAAATATCGACTTTTGTCACCCTAGATGACAAAACGTAAAAGGTAGCGAAAACTAGGTACTATACAAACATTAAAACATTATCCCCACAAGGGCATTTATGCAAAAGCTGTGCACTCTAACTGCATACAATTATAAACACAAAAAATCTTTTGCAGTTAAAATATTTCCTTCAGCATATTACAAGACGCATTCCTTCTCAAGTGTAGGTTAAGGAATTTTACTGTCCAGTGCACCCGCGTAATTTCTGCAAATGAGTTTCGGGTCTAGATCACATTTCACATTCACAATTTTCTTTTATGAATTTATTTCGTGATATCCATTTTAGCTAGTTACATTACAGCTGTGTCATGCCGACATGAAATGAGAAATACCTCACTCTTATAAGGAGTGATGGCTCTTCCGTTGCAATTCTAACCATGTATGAGAGTTCGGATCGCCCGATGAAAGGGATAAAAAAAACATGGAATTTCTTGATTCAAATTGCTCGTTTTACTCTTAACTTTTAAGAAACTACAGCTGGAATAATTTATTAATTGAATTAAATAAAAATTATAGATACTTACCACTAAGAAAATCGAGATAAGCTAGCTACTGATTTAGCTACGCATTAACTTAGTGATAATATTTAGCTCAATATGATTATTTACATTAGCGATAACTTTGTCACCAGTCGAGCACTCGTAGGAATCCGCTTCTTCAGATCGCACTTACAACGAAGCCGTTGGGTGCAAATGGCTCGTGGCGTAACGTACGGCTTCCATGTCCCCATGTGCTGATGATAATGAAGAAGATGCTGAATTTACCCTCGGTGAACTTGCAACTATTTTAAGTTGCATATATTAAATACTAAAAGCATAATAACATTATTACCTTCCTGTAGTCTTAATACATCTACCAACATGGACTTTATTGTGAGCGTTTATTAGATCGCCTACAATAGATTTTTTTCAATTTCAGTCTCATAATATACGCCAGTATCGATTCGTTATATAATTGGAGCTTAACGTTAGAAGTGACAGGTTGATAATATCGTTTCCGCCATACCAAGCATAACACTTAGTACACATTAGGGTAAAGATTTTATGAATTGTCAATATCTATAAGTATACCCAAGTTAGGTCCTTATATATGAAATTGGCGCGTTGTGTGGGAGGAACAAAAAGTCTTTTTAATATAACATATTTAAGTAATCAATGTATCAACCATTGTTTTCTATGCACTTTTAACATCTTCTAGGTAGCTCATTGACCTTTTTAATAAAAAAAAAGCAATAGGACGAGAATCAATAAAATATTTGAATGCGATTTGGACTGCTCCATGGGAGTTGAATTTCTTCCATGCAAGAAGTTATCAAAATTTCGAAAGAAATGGTAATCTGTTGGAGCATGGTTTGGGAAGTCCTAATATGGTAGCCGTCTGTTACGCAGTAGTCTAGCGATGTCGTGAAGCGTGAAGCAGCAGTGGCGTGGAGCGACTGGCGAACCAGCCTAGGTTGTTCAGCCGTTAGCTTTTCCCTCATGACTTACAATTGCTCACAACAGTCACAATAGTCTAGCCAGATTTGAGAAAGCTGCAATGAAAAAAACCGGCACTAGTGCACCAAACGCTCACAAGTAACTTTCTTGGGGTTAATTTTCGCTTGGGACAGGATTTGGCTTTCTGGCCAGGATCCAACCATTGCGCCTGGCACTTTTAATTATCATGAAGGATCCACTTTTCAACACAGGGGATAATTCAATTTAAAATACCTTCATTATAACGCGATTTTAGTAATGTAATGCAACAATCGACGCGCATTTGCCGGTTTGCTTCAATCAATTCGGGAGGTACTTCCCTTTCAGGCTTTTTAATCTTCCCAATTTGCTTCACGTAAAGTAAACAGTTTTATCAGTAATATCGCAGCCTGCAGCTAACGTGGTTTGCAATGGATCCGCTTCCACAATAGCCTCCATTACCGACTTGGGTCTCAGGCCGTCCACGGGGCTTATACTGCAGGTCGAAATTTTCAGAACGAAAACGTTGGAACCAAAAAAAGAACTGTTTTCTTTTGAAACTCGGCGGCCATACACAGCATTCACCCTTCAAGTCGTTCCCGCAGCACTAGTGACACGCCGGAACCCGTCCTCGTAAATAATGCGATATTTTATTTTTCAGAAAAAAAAACAGAAGAAAAAAATGAATGACGGTTATTGAAGCACAAATGCATAAGTAAATAGCTGCACAAATTTTAATTTGGAATTCTTTACCAAAGAGAAGAAATTCTTAATTAAAATAGCCAGTACGAAAAACGCCAATTTCATATGTAAGCACCTAATATTATAAAGAGGATTCATTGCTTGTTTGTTTGTTTGCATTAAATAGTATTTCATTTCATTTCAATTTTATAAAAGTAAAAGTATACTCATTTCATTCCATTTCATTTCATTACTTTTTCATTGCTTTTTGAAATAGATCTTAATAGATATAGGTATAGGCATATTTCTATCCGTCGTCTCAAACGGTGACTTTGTCGATGTTGCGGCCAACAATAGAGATAATCTGAGATATCTCACAAAGGGTGGGAGTACGGTCGCTATAGTGCTCATAAGAGTTCTTCTGGTTATATTACTTTGTGCTCAGAGCACTGGCTATATTTTTTAAATGGCTATATTTTTTAAATATTAAATATCAATCCTAGCTAAACCCCAGTTGCACTTAGACCACACTCGACAAAGTTGCACTACGACTGATCTACGAGCCCTTCTCCGTTTATCTCTACACAGTGTAGCATAAGAATAAATATGTAATCTCGTTAGTAGTACAGGAATATACTGTTATAGTCCGAATTTTACGACTCCGTTGGCAGTTTAATATAGGATTAAACTTTATTTCGAAACAATCCGTACAAGGCAATAATTAAGGATAAAACCTGGCTGTATGAGGTTTGAAGTTGCGTTTTTTTCAAAACAGTCTAAATAAATGTTTACTATATTAGGTACACATGTGCCCACATAGGCATTGAAAGTAAAGCAGGTAATTTTGTGGTACACAAGTACACAAAATCGAAACCACGGGACGCAGCTCGTTATTTTTATATATAAAATCTCGTGCTTGGATGTTTGTCCGGGTTTTTTTTTTTTTTTGAAAATTTCGCAGATAAATAATAATTGTCTCCAACCTAAAATAAAAAGTAAATTCTTTCGATTAATACAAAATTATGATACCAGCCATAAAGCAGAGCATGATAATATCTTCGGTGTCGCCTATTCCGGACTCTGGTCTGCCCCGCATTTGTCATCAACATGCACATGTCACTAGGCCTATTAATATTACTTCGAAGCTTTATTATTTTAGAATACAATATATTTTGTTTGATATTTTTGCAAGACCAAAACATAACTTTGCTAGACTAAAAACATGGTGGAATTTAAAACAATATGAAGATTAAAGTTAAAGGAAACAATGCATTAGATGTGCATTGTTGCATGGACACAATAAACATACCACATAATACAAAGACAAACAAATGTAACACATAATGGCGTAAGCTAATTTTGATTTACACATAGAACAATAACGCCTGAACTAGTTATAAACACTTTTGTATTCATGTCTTTTAGTATCACCTTGCTCGGGTGTTAAAATTTCGGATGATATTATGACAAAGCCAACAATACCTGTTTATTATATCTGTGATGTGACCCTCTCATGGTGTAGTGGTAAGCGCATTCATCGTCCCGGTCGAGGCTATGGATTCGAGTCCCGGGTCGGAACGCAGTCTTACTGGGGTCTTTCAATTCCTAATAACAGCCCCCGCACCTTGGAGAGCACGTTAAGCCGTCGCTTCTGCGCCTGATTTCTCTCTGGTCGTGTCGGATTGCCCGTCCCATAGGGATGGAAGAATGACGGAACACTTTTGCCTGCCCACACACCAGTGTACTATAATGTCACTATATAGATGGCCGCCGCCGTGGTCGAAGTTCGGCTAGGACGACATTATTATTTTTATTATAATATATCTTTAATATGTAGATATATCATAACAAAAATAGCAATGTAAATAAATACGTAAAATAACAAAGTATTTTTTTTTTTAAGAATTGGTCGAATAGAAGAATGTTAAACTTATATTGTTAGTGTGCTCCCATTATTATCTTTATTAGTGTTTTCCACATAATCTTCTATTGGATCAAATTTCAAATTCCTCCATCGCTATGAAGTATGATTTCCTTAAAAAGGGATTTGATATTTATTATTATTTTAATTAAATAAAAGGATTCACATATTATTCGCTAGCAATGCTTTAATAATATAAGTTGCCCTCTTTTCCTCCCCTCTAATGGACAACCGGCTACTGACAAACCGAGAGTCCAGCGAGAGGCGAGGTGTCATGTGACTGAAATTTACCTCCTCATTCGTACCGCTCGGATGCCGCTGAAATAAAGCATGGCACCAACGCTTCCTACTACTTCTTATTACGAGTAAGTTGATTCAAAACGATTCTACAGTGAAACTGTTTCGAAAATAGATCTAATTCCGATCTCTGAGCGATCACTAGTTTATATAAATGCCTCTAGCACGTGAGTTTTACCTACACTGGCTGTATCGCTGTTCTTTTTGATACGTGACAGTGTGTGACGACGTACATAGTGAAATCGCTCTTGATGCCAGTGCAGCGGAAGATTTTGACAGTCCATAAACGCCCGTAGTATTCTTGTCATGCGAATGTATTGCCATCCTTATCTCCAATGAGACATCTTGGTCTAACGAGTGAGCCTTACCTTACCCTTTTCTACGCAGTAAAAATTTTCAGAAAGATACTCGAGCTGGAAAAACAGAGGATATTCATACACATCATTATGTGTTTCACGCTATTCATTTTACCTGACTATATATTATATCTCTATCACATTCGGCTGCTCAATTCTCAAATTCAATTCATATAAAATTTAAATGTTTTGTGGAATAAGTGTGTACAGCATAGAGCCAGACTAGTTCAGCATTTAATATTAACTTAGTGTGTTTACTGTTCGTGTGGTTATTGACTTAGCAATCACGGGTCTTCTTATATTTACCGACGCCCTTGGACATCCGCTGGAAAGTAGCTCTCATGTAACTCTGGTGCAAAGTGATATATACGGTCAAGTTACATGTAATTTGACAGAACCCAGACTGCCCATTGGAGAATGAGGTAAAGAAAAGTGTTGTCGTCGATCCGCGTAGCCTTGTTGATGCAGATGCTTAGGAATGTCGGCTACCAACGCTCAAAAAATCGATAAGCACTTTTGGATAACAATTAGCTTTAAAAAACTTACCGTCTTCCGGTTTTAATAAGGAAGGGAAGGTAGTGCCATACTACATAGTAGGAGGTGCTGCCGTGCATAGCGCACGACACTACATCCTCCTATGTAACCGAATTGGGCCGGCACGACCGGTGAGGTACCTCTCGCTCACATAATAATACGCCGTAAAGTGACATTTTCAGTGTCGCGTTTCGAGTGGTTTGTGTGTAGCCGGTGGTACATGTGTGGGGGGGGGGATTAGAAAATAACATTTTTCATTTTAATAAATCTCCACATGATGCATATGTTTTCGCCCCCCTCCCCATACTATAAAAAAACAAATACATCGCTGCGCTTTTGTCTATGCTCAAGGTTTCAACTTGAATTTTATAAGGATCATCATCAATACAGCACTGTTTTATATATACCCAGATCAAGTATAATCTCATATTATAAATCTCTTTGCAAATGTCTATTGAATCATACAATTATATTGAAGTGTATTGAGAATACTCACAGAGCTACTTTGTAAATTTGTAAGTCTTTAATATAATATTATCACATTCCATCCATAAATGTAATAATGTTGTAGAGATACGATTAGCCACGGTACGTCGATGCGTCAATGGCAGTATGGTTAAATTAAGGGACAACTAAAGTCTATCGTTAGCGTCTCACTGCGGCTGCGTTAAAGCTAAAGGCACACCCAAAGTACACAAACATACAAATCAGGTGTCAACTATTGAATATCACGACTGCAATTTTTACGAAGTGATATAATTATACAACAAATATCTCTCCTAAATATTGATGTTTTAGGAAGGTAATGCCATGCTGCACAGGATGCAATGCACAGGAGGATGTAGTGCCATGCATGGTGCATGACATTAAATGCTCCTATGAAATGGTAACTCCCCCTTACTCACTTGATATAGGCGTAAAGTGACAGCGTCGCTGCCGCGTTTCGTGTAGCCGGTGGTCTATTGGGGCAATGGATCAGTAGGGGGAAACTCGTCGGCGTAACAATCAAAGGGCTCCGGTTGTTCGTTTTCCCCCTATGATATAACAAAAATTGCAACAAAGTAAAAAAAAAATTAAATTGCAAATGGCATTTATTACTTTTACAGTGTGTAAGTTTAATACACAAATGTAAAAGCATTGAAAATATAAAAAGCTTATTCGAAGTATTCTCCATTGGGTGCAGTCCATTAAACGTTGAGGCCGGTTATCAATAGAAGCGCGTACTCTTTACATGGGAAAATTATAAGTAAGGGTTGTTTCGGGTATTCCAAGTTATCATCGCGTTTAGAGCAAGCTGTACTCTCTAAGACTGACCATAAATCATGAACCAGCGGATTAAGGTCTGGACTAAATGAAGGGTAGTCTTCAGCTCTGATGAAGTCTTAAACGCTCGTTTTAACCGAGATTGGTTGGATCGAGCTTTATGATGTGGCACCGAGTCTTGCTGGAAGACCATACTTGGTTATTCAGCATTAATGGGCTTAGCTTTCCCGAGAATGTGATCTTGATACACTACCAGACACACAGACCAGGCGTCTTGATACCTTTTTCACTAAAAATATGGCTCAATGTCTCCTTCATAGCTAAAACCCCGCCCAACTGTCACTAAAGTCGGATAATTCCCACGTTGCACTCTGTCGACTAATTGGGAAGCTTCCTAGGAGCTTCGAGCATAAATACGGTCATTTCCTTACTGCTTTGATCACCTTTTTCGGACGAACACTACGTGGATGGCCAGATCTTTATCTGTCACACAAAGAGCAGTCTCATTGTACATAATGAAACTTCCTCTGTTTATCTCATGTAATGCAATCGTAGCGTTTCTGATCTCTTTGTGACCCCACTCCATTTTGATATCGCAAATTGTTGTACAATGTATTGGCGCCATAATGAGAGAAAACAATGAAAAATCGTATGAAAATGACAGATTCCAAGTTGAAATGTAATATTGTATAATTTTAATTGTAACATTATCTATGGCCAGACTAAGTATAAGGTATATTTGTCACAAATTTTTTTGGTATTCAGTGGGATAAACACTATTTATTATAACTGGATATGTCGTATAAAGGACAACTACTCCCCGTGAGACTGAGCGTGATTGACGTAGGGTTGACAAATGAGAGATGGAGGCTTGATGCCTACAGAGGCGGACTGAAAATTATACGGAGGATGATTGTAAGTCAGGACACTAGACGTCACTTATAACATTTACTTCTTGTTGCATATTTTTACAGTATAACTGTATTTTTGTTGTAAGGGATGCCAATGGCAGCAGTTCAAGCAGTTCATTACTAGCGCTTATGTACTATATTAAAGGCTGATCTAGGATGTATTCTTTGGAGGGGGGCTTAGAAATTAACTTTTTTTATACTGAGACATCTCTGGGACTCATGTGTAGTAATAAAGATAAGTAAACATACTTATATTTATTTTTGGTACGTTATGTAAAATGACCCACATTTTAAACAGGCTCAGAGTCACTCTGCGTGCTATGGAAAGAGCTATGCTTGTTATTTCTCTATAAGATATGGTCCGAAATCCGGAAATCTATAAGAGAACCAGTATACCGACATAGCTCAGAAAACCAGCAAGCTGAAGTGGCAATAGGCTGACCACATGCTCGCGGAACCGATAACCGCTGGGGAGGAAAGGTTTGCCAGTGGCGATCCCGAAACGGAAGACGGAGGGTGGGACGACCTCCTATACGATGGACTAGTGAATTGGTTAAGGTGGTGGGGAGACCTGTGGCGCTCTGTGGGGGAGGCCTATGTCGTGTCGTGCGTCGTCCTGCCGTTGATGATGATGAAGTTATGTAGAAGGATGAATAGAGCCTCTTTCATTACTCTGCTTATTTTTTACGTTGTATATTCGTCTCGAGACGTTCAAGTTGGACCCCATCATTCTTCGAGTGAGAATGTTGCCCAGCAAATGGCTTACTTTTAGACGTAAGTGAGACAAAATAACTTACTTTTTACCTAGCCCGCGATACATTTATCGTTTTTTCATTTGTTATTAAAATGTAATATACCTCATATTGAGATTTGAAATACACATGTAACGCATGCTATTGTAAAATAAATTTATGGGAAATATATTTTCTTTAGTCGCGACTCACGATGTATGGAAATAGGGATAGCACTTCCGCGTATTCCCAGCAACTTGACGGACGACACCTATACTCAACATGAGAATAATAAATGTTACAACCTTTTTTAAAAACCTTATTATTGACTATAATAATCGTAATCTTAGCTAACCAAACATTTGCTTCTGTCTAACTGACTAATCCTAGGGCCAAGCAAACTTACCTGATATTTGGAAACGGTCGCGGTGGTATATAAAATTGTTGACGTGCAAGAGCGTAATAAATTATGCGTAATAAAGTAAGCGTAATTCAAAACACTTCCGGTTTCCAATTGACACAAGATCTCTGGCTCCAAAACACGACAGAATTTTACGCTACTTACTAAATTTAATGACGCACAAAACAATAGAGCGACATAAGCTCGTTAAAGCTTAAAAAGTCACGCTGAAAGTGAGTTGTTTCACACGATTTTATTATTTAAATATCGTTTCTTAAAGATCCCTAGTACTCGAAGAAAATACGTAGAATAGGCCGTGGATATGATCCCACTGGAGGGGAGTATTCGTATATCTATGAACGTCAGCAGTGGTCAAATATCCCGTTTTCACCCTTATATAAAAAACTAACAATGAAAATTTACATTTAAGTCTAAGTGCTTTTCCAGTGTGTGGTTTATTAAAACCATGGCGGGGATGACAATACGACCATAACTGAAAATATTCGTATATTTAGTGTATAGGATTTATTTTTAAACTTTCAAATACAAATGAATTAGAACAAAAATCATCATCAATAAATGTAGAAACATCGATCTTTACTACAATATATCAACAGCCTGTTTAGATCTATTTAGCATGAAGGTGTCCGGGAAACATCTTTGAATTAATACATTACGACCGTATAATGACGACCATCTGGCTCAGTTGGTAACGTAGCGGTTAGTCCGCGAGTCACGCCAGAGGTCGCGGGTTTGAATCTCGTCTAAGTCATGGATGTTTATATATGTATCATATGTATGATAAAAATCTTAAATCATACAAGATTTTTTAAATATGAAATATATTTCCGTTGTCTTAGTACATGTAAAACATGTCCTTACGGTATTCAGTACAGGGCTAGACTGACGTGGTGTGATTAGTCCACAAATATTATTATTATTACAAATCGTAGAAAAATGAACTAAAAACTTTAATTTTATATTGGATTTTGTGCTGGCTTGGAATACCTGTATAAATAATATAAATAAGTGTTACGACAATATGTGAGATAATATTTCTTTTACAACAAATATATGATAGAATACTTTGAGAAACACTGTTACCGGGGAATACATTATGCGCTGTCGTCCCGGACGTCAACGGTGTAAATTCAACTTAGGACCGTCTCGTATGTCTTCCATTTGCTTTTAAAATACGTTAGATGTGGTCATCCATACAAACATATATTCGGGCACTTAATATCATTCACAGTATAGAGGAGGATGCAGTTAGATTGTGTAGTATTTTATTATTATTTCCATTCGTAAATTTTTGATATTCCAAGCGCGAATATTGTATATAGAAATCTGTATGATCAGATTCTCAAGTGTTTTTTCTTATTCTCAGTGAACAATTCACCTAACAATAAGCTAATCGGGACTGGAGTTGGCAATTGTGATTTTGACGCTTATTGTGCTTTATAAGTCAATTAAAACGTACATACGTCTACGGTATCGACAACGTATGTATTGCATTTTCCACATGCTCCGGGATTACGTTGACTTTTTAGCGAACAACGTTACACGTCCCACAGCAGCCTACACTAAGTCGATAAAACCGATCGTGTCGTTTTTACGACACTTTACCGAAACACTATTAGTTTTATGAGGGTGAAAGCGTTGCTTTCTTGCGTTAGTTTGTTTGTAGTTTGGCTTATATTGGAGGTTACGGAATTAACAAATATTTATTTTTCTACAATGTGGTACTACATTGTGGTTAATGTTAGTGCAATGTGCTGCAATTAAGAGCACTACATAACCACATGCACTTGCCATCCGGAGACTAAAGAGTCAATGTGAGTATTTACTTTACGAATTTATCGAGGTTTACCTCCCTGATCGTGAAGGCCAATTTAGCTGCAATGCAACATGCACCTAGTGCAAAATCGTAGCTTCACACGTCTAATGTGCAAATAAAAAAATCAACTCATAATCAAATCAGGACGTCATCTTTTAAAGAAATGTCTCCGTTAGAGCAGGAGCTCTACACCTCCGGTATTAAAATACAAAGTGTGTGTACACTTTTTTATTTTAATATGTACATGCTTTAAAAGTTATACTTCTTTGGCGTAACAAGATTTTTTTATATATATTTTTTTTCGCCTTATTCTGCATTTGTAGAGTAAACGACTGAAAAAAAAAGGTATTAAATAAATTGAAATTTTGTTATAACGTATTAGTATTTTTTTAAAAGCTAAAATGTCGACTATTGCCATCCTTGGGGATGGCGATTTCTTGTAACGGTGAGTAAAAAAAATGATGAGAGCACATTTTTATGAAGTGAGCGCCTTCATAAAAATGTACTCTCATCATTTTTTACTAACGCACCGTAAGAAATATAACTTCAAAACTTAAAAGGTATTTTGTTTATTAAAAGCAACAAAACAGCATTTAAAGTTAATAGTAATTCACCGCTACATTTTCTCGCATATAAATTCCCGTAGAGTTTGTATAAAATATCTTTAAGCTCTAAACCGATTGCAGACTGGATACCGTAAATCGTAATATCCGGGTATCGCTTCCGACACCCTTTGACAATGACGTAGCACGCTTTTATTGCGTTCATATGCACGATAACATTTTTTGATGAAGATATTCTATTTCACAATGTCCCTTTGGTTATGATTTTAATAGCCATCTGTTATGTACACGGGCTTTTTTATGGCATAGGAGGAAAACGAGGGAGCTGTATATTAGCTGAAAGCAAGTTACTAATGGCGAATATGAACATCTACACAACCACGTGCTACATTGATGGGCCCACGGAAAACCTCTCATATAATGGCATGTGTTATAGAATATGTTGGTGTATAACAGGCCCTGTGGGGAAATACAAAATGTATATTATATTAGTAGTGCCCGCGACTCCGTCCGCGTCGACAACATGTAAATATACGTGCAAAAGTTTTAAATGTATGTGTTTTTACATACACGTGCAAAAGTTTATTCGAGAGTTATTTCTATGGCTAGTGTAATTTTAATATATTGGCTACAACCTTACCAAATTTCAGTTGGTTCTTTCAGAAGTTTGGGCGTCTCTAGTAAAAATATCTATACACCCAAATATTCGCATATAACGATGTTAACAAATATAATAATGCGTTTGCTAGTAAGACTTATAAATTTTATTTTATATGACTATGCAAATATGTAATTAATGTAAAAAATCCTTTTTTTAAACAAATATAATGAAATTAAGTTCGTTATGTAAAATGGTAATTAATTGTTCATATTCAGTAGACTATCATTTCATACAAATTAATCTTCCTTATGCAGTTAAGGTCATCACGGGGAGAACGCATTGGTTGAAGACTCTTGTATTCAAGCTCTGCGGTATAGGTGACATAAGAATATTACATAGGTTCCGGAATGCTGCTCAACTCAACAGAATCCTCTATCGGCTTCCTTCTCGAAGTTATATCTACCTAATTGCAATAGTTGCCCGAGGTAGACCTAGTAGTCTACGACTTCTAGAATAGCACCATCGACGTTGACGGCCTAGGGAGAACCTACCTTGACCTTTGTCTTGTCCAAGTTCACCCTAAGGCCAATATGTCGAGAGCATTCATTTAGGCTGTCCAATACTTCCAGCAAGCTCCTTTCCTTCCTGGTGGATGCGAGTAGCAGGAAATCGGTCATCTTGGCGTTCATTGCGAGATGCCCATTTGGAGTGGTGGATTGATAGGGTCTGATAATGATGACGATGAAAGCAGTTAAGACGTAGTGATAAATGTCTAACTTTAAAATAATTCAATGAATTATACCTACTTAGAGTTTGCAGCGGAAAATAGACTAAATTTTATAGTATATAATAAAGCATTGACGAGCGACCTTCTTGCGAGCGATCGACTTGTAATATTCACACCCAGTAAAGATGATTGTCTCCATGACATGACTTATCTGTCTTAGTCGTGGTGGTGAGGTAACCATTCCACTACTCCGTGCCATGGTCCAGTGTTGTCCCTGCTCTGGGGCTTAGTAGCTGAGCTGAGATGAGACGAAGCCCATATTCTTGAGTAAAGTTGTTAGAACCGAGACAGGTATTTTTCTTATATTTGTTAATAGTACATAGGATATAAGTTAAACAAGATGTATTGCAGTTAAACCTGGCTGACACGACCGGGAAGATATATCTCGCTTATATGAAACCCCTTAAAATGATTGCTACGCTGTCGCGATTCTGTCTGTTTGTGAATAGCCGGTGGCCCATTAGGTGGAATGGGGAGAAAGAAGACCAATGTATTGCTCGCCCATTTGTTATAATGAAAACCAATTTTTTTCAGTTGAAATTTTTTCATAATAGCATTACCAGATTTTGATTCGTTCATTATGGCATAAGAGGTGCAATGGTAGAAATTAGGTTAGCTTGATTTTGTAGTTTGTACCAATGAAACAGTGTGCTGAATACGAGAGTCCGCATGGCACAATTAAGAGAGTCAACGTTTGAGCACATCCTAGTTAGAGCTTAATAATCCGCCATTCAAAATACAAACCGCCTTCTTTGAGTTGAAATGAAGCATTGAGGAAGTAGTTAATTTAAATAGACTTTGCGTGGACGTTGGTCCTACATAAAATGTTTATTAATTCTTATCCCCCTAAATAAGCGGCGACGAAGTAATCTGAATTAGGGATATTTAAAAATAAGTTGATTAAAGAAATGAGACGTCCGATTCAGAAATATAGCGGCGTAAATCTGTAAAAAATTTCGTCCATACATTAATTTTTGAAGTATAAATTGTACGGTGGATAATTTTGTGGAAAAGTTTGAATGCAAGACAAAAATATTAATTAGCGAAATCGAGTCGAGAATCGGAAAGTCAAAAAAGCCGGTCGGTCTGCCATTCCAAGTTGTAAGCTAACTCTCGCTCGTTAGGCTCGCTACTAGTATTTTTTTGGTGATGTGGGGAAAACATTTGAGTGTAGACCAATGATGTTTGGCGGTGTCCTGGATAGGCTCTGAATAAGCCAAACGACGAAGACTTTATATTCCCTCATTGGACCCATGCTATCATCATAGAGGATGTGTCCTGCATCTCGGAACAACCTCACCGGCTTTGGGACAGTGTAATGGTTGTTGAGGTTGTCCTCCTCACCGGAAGTCCCTAGATGGTTAATAAAAATTAACTAATGATCATAAATCAATTCATTAATAAAAATCAACTAATGTCATACAGACACTCATCAGAGGCATAATATGCACGGATAGAAATATGTCTACGTGTGAAGAATTTTTTTTTGTCTCTAACCAGTTTCTGTTGTAATCTGAGCAGTGCATTAGAATGGCAGTATAGGCAAAGCTTGAGAGGGACCACAGACAGCGATCCAAATGTCCGAATTCATTTTGCCCGGGTCCTATTAATTGTAGCCCAATTTACCACCCACACACCACATGGCCAGTAGGAAATAGGAGTTTCTGTAAAAGGCAGTGGCACTTGCCATGCAGCATAATATCATGCTGAAAAAGATAATAATAATGAGGAAGCATAGCATTATAGCCAAAGGTAACTCCACGCAGCATTCCGGCCGGCACGACCAGGGCAGTAGCTCTCACTCACTTGACATCGCTGTAAAACAACAAGCTATGCTGTCTCGTTTCTTACGATTTTTGAGTGGCCCAATGGAAAGGTAGAGAAAATGAGGGCAGCGCATTCGCTGGACAACAATGATGCAGATGTCTATGGGCTCCTATACGATAAAAAAATGGACCGGCTTAAATTGAAACATTGAAGTTGATATTTTTTTCTGTAAAATACTGCAATCAACAATGAATCATAAACATTGGACTTCACAATTCCGTAAAAATCGTCATATAGTGCGAATTTGTCTCGACAATTTAATCGAAACTACATGATCGTGTCTTCAAATTGACGCATGCTACCACTACAAGCGTCCGTCATTGTAAAACACATTGTAGAGAATGTAACATTAAA
>JAFELO010000072.1:615437-630339 GCA_017140195.1 Eumaeus atala
GAGCCGATAAGAACCTATCCAGAGTTAGAAGTTCATAAATGTGTTTTAAAATGATACAAAATGTAAACAACATTAATTTTAAGTTAACGTGCTAACATTCATTTTAATAATATATTCTTCCAAAATAATCTTCGCTATGTAAAATCTACGTTCATATGACTTTGCCAGGTATAATCCCAAAATACAATTACAAGTCCAGTTGCAATTTCAAAACTTGTTCCGATTCCGAAAAACCTATTACTAAAACAACTTCCGATTAAAAATAACAAAAATGTGCACGTGGGAATCGCAAATCCGCTACAGGTTTGAATAAAAAGAGCGCGTGTGTTACAAGTGGAATTCAGATGTGTTCTCGAAATGTGTGCTTTTGTTAACATAATGTGACAGTGGGGAGGTAAAGTGCCCGACGGGACCGCATTGCCGCAAGTGCGTTGGTAAACCGCACAGAAGCCTACATGTTTGGATGTTAGACTTTTAAATTAGATCAAACTAGGTAACATTAATGACTGTATACTTATTTTACATTCATTCTATTTTCTGTCATTTTAAGTAAAGATAAATGGGATCTTTTTCAAAATAAACTCATCCTGACGAATATTCATTTATACAAATATTTGAGAGGGGGAAGGCTTTCTCAGCTAATAGTTATTGAAAAATATCAAACAAATTAAAATACAATATAAAGGTATTTAATCAGTATATTTATATCTGAACCAGCTGTGCACTGCGTTTCTAAATCAACAATTCTTTTTCTGGGATAAAAAATATTTTTTTTAATTTATAAAAATATAATGTACATTCGTGACACTTTATTCAAAATCATTCAATAGCCTTAATAATAGGCGCACATACGAAGTTCTGCGTTTATAAAAATTAGTAGTTATGTATACTACCTACTATGTAGGATTACATTAAACAATTGCAGCACGAATCCTGGTATTCGTTTGCCAGCGAAGATTTCCTTCAGGGCGAGACTGAAGTAAATCTGCATAACAAATGTAATCAGCCACTACACGTATAGATCAACGGAACCCAATTCCCTAATAATATTCACATACGTTTTTCCGATACGATATAACAAAATAACCTTCACATTATATTCCAACTATTTCTGGTAGATTTTTTGTTAGGTAAATGTAGGAGTTGAGGGCGGTCTAACTTTGTGAATTGGCCAATCATTAAGGCGGAACTCAGTGCTCTCTCTCTCTCTCTCTCTCTCTCTCTAGAAGTCTGTTATTGCGGTGGGTAAGCTTTCATAAATTTAACTAATTTTTCATTTTTCTGACACGTAATTGTAGGATTACAGAATTTTTGTTATTAACCTTAATCTTTATTTAGTTGTTTACTTTATAATGGCATGTTTTTAGGGTATAGATCATAGAGATATGATAATGGATGCGTACCAATTGTGCAAGGCGGAATCAATTACAACAATAGGCAATACAAATAAAAGAAGGGCTTTGTAAATGTAAACACGGTGCTCCGTTATCCTATAAATATTGTAATACAATACGTAACTGCTATGAGGGGTGGAATTATTTAAATATATATTATCTTTAAATGTAGTAAAACAACATGTTGTTTTACATGTTTAATGTGAGACACGTTCCCAATACGATCCGCGACTTGCCTAGCTCAGAAAATACCACCGTACCGGTTAGGTGTTCTGAGAATATCACGCGCGAGTCTTTTCATGCGTCAAAAGATGAAGGAGGGTATCATGATCCTCTCCATGTGCTAAACGTCAGCGTCAGAAACTTCTCGTCAGCGCTGAGACAATTGTAGAGCTGCCCCCGACGTCAGAGTCGGGGGAGGAGGGACCTATCGGCCCCTCTGGTCATAATAATAATAGTTAAGTTAGCCGTTTCAAACACCCTCATATCGGGATGCATCTCTTCCATCTGCGGGAGAGACGAGGTCGGTCCCTTTTTCGACTCCAAATGCTAGTGTCGTCGCCAAACGAGCACTGGCGTTATAGCAATAGTCGATGAAGCTGTATTGGGCTTCTCTTCGCTTCCACAGAAAAAGTTCAGGTCCGAAAAACACACAAAGAAAAATTAAGTTTACCGAAATCAGTCCCGCCGTTTTCGCGTGGTATACTTATATAACGTAATATCCATGGGTAAACGTGTATACATTTTTATATAATAAATAAATAATTTTAAATAAAAATATAATAAAGTAATAAATTATACTTTTAATAAATTATTCGTTGACATAAAGGTAATAATAAAACGGTATTTTATGTAACATGCACATAACCAAAAGGTCGGTCGGACGTATTGCTAATTCCAATAAAAACTAATGAGATAAAACAACGAAATCAGCATAATATAATCTAATAGCCAATAAAACAAAATCTCTCAATAAATATAAAAATGAAATATCCGGATATAAAAAGGAAGGCTAATGATATATAAGCTTACAATGTAAAATCTTGAACACAAAATCGTACAAACAAGAGGCCATACAACAAGTCCAGTTGTTTGAGCAACGTTCAGGACAACGGAAATATTACCGGATAAACTCCTTGTTTACAGTCATATCACCGAGATCGTAACTTTTTGTTCGAGGCAAGCTGGCGCATTCAATAAAACCGTCACATTGTGCTTTTATGAGCAGGTTTCTTCTACAAGGATATATTGCATTACTTTTTACGTTATTCGACTTAGTTTTATCCTTTTGTCGTTTATTTTACTGCATGTATTTATAAACAGCAGATACTCAGGACATTGTCGAGGATAAAAGCAAAGATTGCGTGAAAAAAAATCCGTTTTGGGACTTTTACAGCGCTACACAGCCAGTCTCAGTTATTATATTACAGATCCACGATCACAGGAGCAGACGTGTCAACTATCGTATTAATCCATGATTGTTTATTTAGCGCTTAATCATGCAAATCCATTGCTGAAAAGAACTTATTTAAAAGTTTTGATACAATATGAAATATCAAGAGCAATCAAACATGTGAAACAGTAACGAGCGTAACGAGTAACCGTGCTTATAACGTTCCCTTCCAGGCGCACGTCAAGCACCAGAATCACATTCGTCGTTACTGTACAACCTGTACAGTCCAATCGTACGTCAGAACTGGCATGCATAGTTTCGTTATCACCATCGTCGGCATATATAAGTCCACTACTGGATATATTTCTATGTACGACAAGTCGGCCAATCGTATTCATCACGCACAGGCATGTAAGTCGTCGTAAATCATTGATCGAATTACTCGAAAAACCTGTTGCGCATTACTTTTTAAACCATACAATAATAAATATAATCCGTTACTAAGAATACGGAGTTAATCCGTCTCTCATTAGCGATACAGCCGGAACGCCCAACGGTGCATGAACAAACAAATCATCACAGCCAGCTAATTTTGTTAATCTGAAGACTCAACCCGTACCCCTGTCACAAAGTCTCAACTAACTCTGTTCCCTCATTTAACTTCGCATGATGTTTCATAGAGGATTTCATTCGAGCTCTGAGGTATTGGAGTTTGCTTGTTTGTTTGTCATTTTGTCTTGTTATCTGTTTACAAGTGACATGAATTCACGTTTTACTTATGAATCAAGTATTTAGATACGTTGTTTATTGTTATTTCATAAGTATAGCGTAATATGACAATTCAGTTATAAGCGATACCTGGTTTATTTAGGGCCATCATGGCGTGGACTAACCTAAAGTTTAGTTTTAAGGATTTCTGAATATGCATTAAAGTATTAATTTGATACAAAATATTAACCCCCTTATGTTCCACAGATTTTTTTCTGTTCTGTGTAGCATTCATATTTTGAAATATAGTTCTGTAGTACATCACTTGTAACTCCCATTATTTTCATCTGAATAATTTTTGCGACTCCACTTTTGGTAGCGCCATGCTGCATAGGAGGTAGTGCCCTGCATAGTGCATGACACTGCATGCACCCATGCAACGGAATGGGGCCATCATGACCGGGGAGGTACCTCTCGCTCACATAATACCGCCGTATAGTGACATCATCGGTGTCGCGTTTCGTGCGGTTTGTGAGTAGCCGGTGGCCCTTTTTGGGATGAGAGGAGGGCAACGCATCGGCATAGTAATTATGTGGATGTTCATGGGCGTCGGTAGTCGTAAAAAGGCTCCGTATTCTCGTTTGTCCCCTATTTTATAAAAAAAGAACTTTGTTGCGGCCCCGAGACAGTTTCATCATTTCCCATGAACTTCCTGCTACGATTGTGTAGTGGATGTTTGCTGATATCAATTCCGTGGTTAGATGACTAAGAGCTATAGAATAGAGACATAATAGATTAATAGATTATAGTGATAGGTTAGAAAGATCTAGGTGAGAAAGTGGCCCACTTTTTCCAATAATAATGTGTCATTTCTGCATTGACAGATTGGACCGGCAGGATAGAGAAGTCACTCATCACATCATTCATCATAGACCGATCTAATATCATGTTTGGGCTAAAGTTCTGTTACATATGCCGTCAATCACGACCAGTATGATGGCATTTCCTTTAACCAATCTTTAGGAGTGTAGTAATTTGATAATCAGCTTTACGACCATATATCTACAGAGAGTTCCTTAATTCTTCAGACAAATATGTCTAGCAATAACTGGGTGTACTGATGATAACTGAAAAGAGGAAGTGGTCGAAACCTAACTCGATATGATCAGGTCGAAGCCCAATACATGGAATGATCAGGTCCTCGACTCAATCTCCATCCAGTTTCACGATGTTTTGGAAGCCGATAGTGACCGGGACTGCTGGAAAAATTATATCTGGAATAGCATGTACGTTGCGGAGATCACGACCCACAGCTGTACCTGTAAACTACAGGATTTCAATATATGAATATTGAAAATTACAAGTGTCCGACAGTACTTTATAGCCGTTGTTAATAATTTACATTATTGTACATTGATCAAAACAACATTAATAAAGGATTTCAGAGATTTTAACCCTAGCCCATTCATTAAGACCCTGTAACGTTTAAACTGCGCGCCACTGAGAAACACTAATTAAACCGTGCATAATTCCGCTTCATAACGGAACAAAATGCGTCCAAGTTCTTACTCCACTGGAGAACGTTTTTGTCGTAAATTTTGTTTCTAGAGCAGGGCTGTCACGTTGTTGAAATTCAGTCAACTTTTCATTTCTCTGCTTGCTGGGCTGCTGCGTGCTGCTGCAGCCAAATGACAGAAGACGGAACCCTTATTTTTCTCTGTCCCCTCTCTTTAGTTTTGTCATATGCGTCTGCCCGTACTAAAGGGCATGGCCGCGTGGGATGTCATTTGCCAGGTCAATTTCTAAATGGTATGACGGTTTCAAAATTCTTTTATTATGCTTATGCATTGCGTTTATTTTTGATATTCTTATTCTCTGTTTCCAAGTTCTGTAATTAATAAAATATTTAAATATGTACCACTTCATTAATTATGTTGTTTAATGTGATAATTATTTATAATTATTTATTTCTTGATTATAATATTTTAATAATATATTAATTTAAGTATACTCGATGTTACTTATACACCAGAAGTCATTATTTCATTGACATGTCAATAGACATATCAATGAAATAATAAGCTTTATTGATATCCTTTTTAGTATGTTTAATTTATGTAGTATTCCGAAAAATAAGTTGTTTGGGTTATTGAGGATATCTTACAAACACCTATATTAAATGAACGATAAGATGTCCGACACTATAGGCCGTTTTTAACAGCTCTTTAATAGTTAACATGAACTGTATATACTTCATTGATAAATATGAAGCAAGAGTAACCGCGGGATAGTCACCACTCTACACAAATCTCAAATTCCGAGTCTGATATGGCAATCAGAATCCGCCCAATACGAACTGCCATTGGGGTGCCGTTACATTACATTATTATACCGGTAATGGATGTCTTGGCCACTCCGACAATCAAGTGCTTAATTAGAATATAATAATCTTGCCGACGCTTGCAGTGGAATCTCGTACAGGAGTCCGTACGACGTCCACCTTCTGAAATTCTTTTCATTCATCAATCCTCTTTGCATTAATCGTCTTGAAAATAGTAGAGGCATGAAACATTAACCTTGTAAAATAGGTTTGTAAGTATAAATCGGACTAATAGGTGTTAATAGTTGTATCAATTAAATAGTTTAACAACATTAGGCATAAATCAATGAAAATGTAACTAACGTTAGAATAAAATTGACTTGTATTATTTTGCTTGTTTCTTTATTATTGTATAATTCAAATTATTTAAAAATTATAATTACTTGTAAATTGAAAATTTTTGTAACACATATAAAGTTATACGCGTCAAAAAGGTGCAGGTGTTTAGTTGATGTATCAGCAGGTGCCCTTTTCTATAAAAAATACGAAAAAGAACTGTGTTAGCTCCGACACTTGTGACTGGAGATTGATCGTTAAGAACAGTACGCTTTTGAGATTCTGACGTAAAACATGATCTGGAGACGTTAGCGCCGTAAACGCAATAAAGCGTTACGGTTTACTGGTTACTGTCCACTATACACATATACATTGAAATAATAGGTATGTTTCCCATTTTCTATCTCGCATGACTTTATTCGCATACTAAGGAATATACTGCAAAAATCAATTCTCTGATATTCCAACTTGTTAGTCAGATGTGGTCTCGTTTATTTCACGTCATTCACCACGCTCGTAAAGCTTATTGCTCCATTATATTTTCTCCTGAAGGCCTAATCGGGTGGATCACCACCAAAACGGAATCAATGGCTGTGTAATAAATAAATGGGATGCTATTTCTATCGACTATACTATACTCGTGGTATAGCGAATCGAGTTTATTCTATTGGAAAATGGCCATTTGTGTTCGTAAAGATTACGACTTTCGGTTCAGGTTTTCAGTGAAATATACAGGCGTAATAAAACTGTAATTATTGTTTATGTTTGAAATTATATGGACGTAACATAATCTATCAAAACCTATTATATATATATATATATATATATGTGTATATATGTTTTATATATATATATATATATATATATATATATATAATAAATTATGTTGAGCCACTCCTTCGTGGAAAAATGCTTATAGTGTCAAGGAGAGGAGCAGAAAAGATATAGTGGGGAGTCATCAACCAGTCGACTAAACGTACTTGCTGATCGAATGAAGAAAAAGTTTAACCTGTAATTGGAGGTGTGAGATGCTCTAGTTAGTGTTGTGTGATGTTTTAGGTGTATGTATTTGTAAGGGATGCGTATATTTATTTTTGGAAGTAGGTGTGGAGAATCAATTTTGGATTGTTCAATTCTGACTAATAGACTATATCCGCCAGTTTACGCCTCTCTTCAATTGTTAGAAAATGATGTTTTCTACAACAGTTCAAATAATCTATGTGCGATTTTGTGCTTTGAACTTTAGAAATCTAAGACTTCCGCTGAATATTCTCTGATCTTTGCACATAAGCATTGTACTGAGGGTTCGAAACCTGAGAGTAATACTCGAAGATGCTACGCACATACCAACAATATAGAATTTTGACGATTTCCTGACTGGAGAATTGCGAACAGGACCTTAATACAAAACCCATGGCTTTATAAGCTGTCATATTGCATGCAAGTTAGGTTTGCCCGCTGGGAAATAATAATACCAGCGCAGAAATAATTTCACATACAGTTGCATATATACAGTGCAGTAAGAAATGCTTTCACATACAGTTGCATATATACAGTGCAGTAAGAAATGCTTTCACATACAGTTGCATATATACAGTGCAGTTTGTGATCGTCTTGATGACTATTGTTCGTTATCACATATCGTCATATGTATCTTCATGCCTTTACTTGTGCAAATACCCAAAGATATCGGTAGTGACTAAAATTATCTAAACCCTCCTTTGACACGTATGAAAACTGGTATTGATATATCTCGTATGAGTTTAAAAACCTATGGTTTACTTTTATTAAACCGAGCTACTAGTAAACCTATTACTAGTAAAACTATATTTAACTTAAGTGGACGAGAAGTACTGTTAATAATATTATGAGAAGTATGAAAAAGGCGGGCTTTAAAATTATAACTAGTATGAGTTTATTGATGTCTTAAGTTTACACGAATGTTGCTCGCTGCAATTAAACTATTAACGGATTGTATTGCGGTTTATTTAATTACTTAACTAGCCCGACGTTTCAGAAGCTTTACAGCAACTATGGTCAGGGGTGAAATGTATAGTATAAGTTTGTAGAAATTGTTCTTGTATCACCAACGTTACAATGAAACGGTTCTCCACTAGTCTGTAGCAGAACGTAATGCTTCAAAAGCAAAATATTACGGGCATCGTAGAAAAAAAATGTTTCAAGATACTTTAATTTAATTTATACCAGGCTGATTGATAAGTGGCCAAAAGAAAGAACTTAAAAAAAAGTAGGAAAACAAAATTTATTACATTATATTCTATCATCTTTTCAAAAGTAGAAAGCCAAATTTGAATTTACTTGGACTGATAGTCCATTCAAATTCTGAATTTATGTCAAAATTTGTATCAAAATATCTCTGCAAAAAATTTCTCAACAACGGAAAGAAACTAAATTCGCGCGGTGATGAAGTGTTACGTGTTGAAAGGGAAAACAGCAACTAAGATTAAAGTCAAGCTGTACAGTGTTTTTTTGGGTAATACTGCTCCTGCATTGAGCATTATTTAAACTTGGGTAATTGATTTAAAACGTGGGAGAGACGCGTGGCAGTGCTGCGAAGACGCCAACAGCTCGGGCTCTCCAAATGCAGTCACGAATACGGACATGATCAAAAAGATTCAAAAATTATCGTGAATTAGAATTCGCGGTAGACAGCAGAGATAGTTATCATTTTCTCTGAATGCGTTTTTAACAATTTACACCAATATTTGCTAAAGAAAAAGCTTTGCGCGCGATGGATGCCGCGTTTGCTCACCGTTCAACTTCATGAATTACGGTTCCCCCTATTTCCCAGATCTGGCCCCGTACGTCACTTATTCCTGAATCTCAAAAACTGTCGGACGTCAATTTTGATCAAATGATGAAGTCATTGTCTCCGTAGACGAGTATTTTGAGGAGTTAGAGAAAACATTTTATCAAGCTGGTGTAACGGCATTGTAAAAGCGCTGGACTAAGTGTATCGAGGTAGAAGGAAACTGCTTTGAAAAACAAAATTGTTTTAAATATATTATTAGTCTTTCTTTATCGTTCGGGATACCTATCAATCTCACCTCATACAACAACAACATCTATACATACTCTTCAGTGTCGGCAGGGTTTTTTGATTTTTTGACAAATCTGGTCCTATCTGGCACATAGCAACATCTTCTGCTCTACCCAGGCTGGGCAATATACAAGCGTGTGCTCCGCTGTGTGCTCCGCTGCACCACAGTGGTGACAGATTGGAACCACCTGCTCCTGCTACCTTGCCCAGGTACTTATCGAAGCAGCCACGCCCCGTTAAGACCAGTGAAAGGCAGAAAGTGCAGTGTAGTGTAGGCAGGGGTAACCGAGTGCCATAAGTTACGATCCGGTCACAAGTAATATAAAGTAAAATTACAAAAAAAATCAGACAACAACGTAGCAAATGGAGTTGAATAAAAGTCTGCGTTACTCCTCCCGGCGCGCTATTATCGAGTTGCCAAGGTTTAGGGTCATAAATCGCAGCTGCTCCTCGATCGATGGCCCACTTATGATACATAGTTTCCTAAAACGGAATCGTATAATAAAACTTCCTTATCAGATCTGCGTGCCTCATAAGAAACTTCCTTTATTAGAAATAGAATTTTGGGGAAATTACTCACATTAAATGTAGATATAGTGTAGGCAAATTAAATGTATAATTATTCGACCTTGCAATTGCCAGCCATTGCTGCATTGCAGATGAATTGGAACAGCGCATTTATGGACGCATTCCGGTACATATAACTCGCATAACATTCGAGTGCAGGAATGCCGACGCTGTCGCATTTAGTGCGGCTTGTGACGTCTAAAATAATAATTGTGGGTCTGAGCACCCCTATATATAATGAAACAGTCAATATCCATATAATAAAACAATAAATAAGTGTGTCTGTACATTCAATATTTTTCAAAAACAAAAATTAGGGAGTGAAAAGAAACATTAGTATAGACAAAATTTGGAAAAAATATTCTGTATGTCTGTTTTTGTGCAGGTGTTTGAGTTAATGGGCGGATTTGAAAGAAAGTTTTTATGTTGTATTGTTAAGAAGCCTGGGCAACATATAGAGTATAACTTGTGGATCACCTGATTTTGGATCTTAAGGGAATAACCAAACCATAATAAATATATAATAGACGTTTTATCAAAAGTTGTTCAGGATGATAAACAGTTTCTGCCGACACATAAAAATTAAACATCTGTTGACATATTTTTTTTGTTTCGCGGGGTCTTCTGGGACATCACCGTCTCGCAGAAAGAAGCCATCGCATCCCAGGACCTATCACTATCGAGCATTAAACAGATCATGTTCGACAGTGAGGGGTCCATCCCTCCGAGTGCCGCTACCAAATCATAGCGCTGCACTACCCATCTAGGGCACACCTCTAAGGTGTGCTGGGCCGTGCCCTCTTCAGTGCCACACTTATGGCCGCGCGCCTCCATCTCCTGGCGGATCCGACACGGATATACACTGAAGTATCCATGCCCCGTGAGCACCTGTGTCATGCGGAAAGTGAGGGGCTTGCATTTGCGGCGCATCCAACGCTTCAGGGCCGGGTGCAGTGCGTTGGCCGTACATTGACTGCGACAGGGCCTCCGGGAGGAGGCCCTGTCGCTCCGCATCGGCATCTCCTCTCCTCGCCGACGTATCCGTCGGAGACCCTCCTGCGGTTAGGACTCACCTCGTGTCTTCTCTTGAATCTGTTGACATTTGATGAACCAAGTAACAAAACTTTTTACCTATTTTCTTTTCCATTTATCTTTGTGACGCGATAGCCTACCCAATAACTAAGGGGAGTTAATAGTCTGGCCAAGGTAGGGGCCTGTAACCCGGGCCAGGCTCTCGTTCGTAACGTGCGCTCAGGTCAGTTTGGCTCGGTCACGGCCCATGTTGAGTTCCCGGCAACCCCAGCTCAGAAGCTGCTGCAGGCCGGGAGATTAGTGCTGGGGTGGAGACGGGTAGGCGTCTACCTCGTAATATCGCGCCCCAGGCAATGTTTTGCCTGGGGATGGGGCACGTGTCCAGTACGTGCCCCAGTAGCACTGACTACAGCTACCGCTGCGGTCAGTCCGGCCACAAGGCCGGAGGGTGTTCGGCCTCCGCTCATTGCACGGTGAGCGCGGACGCCGCCAGGTCCGGCGGGCCACGTCATGGGGAGTATGTCCTGTAAGCGCCCCGTCCAGCGCGAGAAATTTCCCTCTCCCTCTCAGAGGGGGAACCGTTCGGGGTCGGACGTAGAGATTCTCTAGGCGAACGTCAACCACTCCGCCAGGACACAGGACCTTCTCTTACAGTCCATGACGGAGTGGGCGCTTGACGTCGCGATCATAGCCGAGCAGTACGCCGTGCCTTCCAGTCCAAGCTGGGCTGTGGACACCGACGGCTCGGTGGAGATCGTGGTGCGGCCTGGAGACCCCCTCGCAGTCAAAGCAAGGGGCCGCGGGTACGTGGCGGCGGTTCTGGGAGAAGTGGCATTTGTAGGGGTATACTTCTCTCCGAACCGCAATCTGGCGGCCCTAGAAGGGTTTCTCGAAGTTCTGGGGCCACTGGTAGGGCAGCTAGGCCCCCTCCAGGTGTTCGTGTCCAGGGACCTCAATACCTAGTTCTCGGCTTGGGGTAACCCGGTCACGAACCCGAAAGGGAGGGAGGAGGGAAGAATTGGGCGCTAGCTGCCGTGCGTGCGATGGTCGGAAGGTTCCCTGATGGACGTCACTTTCGCCACGCCGGCCATAGCACGCAGAGTGGAGGGGTGGAGACGGAGGTAGAGACACTCTCGGACCATCGCTACATGCGGTTCGAGGTGTCTCCAGCTTCCGTGCGTCCGACGTCATCGTCGTCGTCGCCTAGGGGGCATAGCCGGTTTCCACGTTGGGCTCTCACTTGGATCAACCGGGAGCTGGCAGTGGAGGCCACCATCGTCGGTTGTTGGAGCCTCTCGCCGGTGTCGGAGTTAGGGGTGGACGAGGCGGCTGGTCGGCTCTGCGAAATGTCGCCCGCGAAGATTCCGCCCCTGCGGCGGGCGCTCTATTGGTGGACGGCCAAATTATCCGGCCTCCATATCGTATCGTCCGGCCGACGTATCCGAAACAGGCGGAAACGCCCCCAGGATGACAGGCTGCGCAGGATCTATGTAGAAAAGGTGAAGACCGTGCAGCAGGCCATTTGCCGAGCCAAGGAGGAGGCCCAGCTGGAGCTCGTAAGGGATCTCGAGAGGGATCCCTGGGTCCGACCGTACAAATGGAGCCATCGGCCCCCATCACGGAGATGCTCCATCCGGTCCAACTGGGGAGGATCGTTGGGGAATTGTTCCCCGACACACCCGTGGGCTTCACGCCCCCCAGGATGGCTTGGCAGACGTCGGACGATGAGGAGGGTGTTCCTCCACCCATCACGGATGCTAAAATGGAGGCGATTCTGACTCACCTCCAGAGTAATAAGAGGGCACCGGGTACAGACGGGGTGCACGGGAGAGTGCTGGCGATCTCTCTCGTGCACCTCGGTGATAGCCTCCGGGAAATTTTTGACCGCTGCCTGCGTTCTGGTCAGTTCCCGGGGGCACGGATGGAGGTTCGGCTCTGCCTGCTTCCAGAGGCAGGGCGGCCAATGGACTCGGAGTCGTCGGTTCGACCGGTGGTGCCGATGAACGAGACCGGATAGGCCTTAGAACGGATTGTGGCCTCCCGTCACGTTCAGCATCTGGAGTAGTGTGCGGGACCCGGACTCTCGGAGTCACAGTTCAGGTTCCGTGTACGCCGGTCGACGATCGATGCCCTCAAGCGCCTGCGGGCGGTGACGGGTGAGACGGAACAAAGGGGGGAGGTGGTGGTCGCGGTGTTGTTGGACATCGCTAACGCTTTCAACAGTCTCCCGTACAGCGTGATACGGGAGGCACTGGTCTTCTTTAAGGTGACACTCCCTATCTCGTGAGGCTGTTGGAGGCGTATCTCTCCGGTCACAGAGTGGCTCTCGAGAACTGATCGGAGTCGTAGAGTGGCGGCGAGTCGGGCGCGGCGTCCCACAGTTTTCGGCATTTGGACCAATCCTATGGGACGTCTACGACTGAGTCTTGCGCGGCCGTCTCCTACCCGGGATGGGTATCATCTGTGACGAGGATGACACCTTTGTATATGCCCGGGGACGAGACTATAAGGAGGTGGCGTGGCTGGCCGAGGTGGGCGTTGACCTCGTGAACAGCCGCATAGAGAAGCTAGAGCTTCGGGTAAGACTTGAAAAGGCAGAAGCCCTTCTCTTTCATGGGACCGGCTGCAAGGGGCCGCTCTTCAGATCAGAGAGGAGAGGGTCAGGTTGAGCCACCACATCAAATATCTGGGGCTCATCCTTGATGGAGGGTGGACCGTCGGTCCACATTTCGCTAAAGTGGGACCGAAGGTAGTGAAGGCGGCGAGTGCTCTGGGCAGACTCCTCCCGAACCTCTAAGGACCCAGTGTCGCCTGCAGGCTGTACTTCGGTGTCTGTCGGAGTATGGTGACGTACGGTGCTCCGGTTTGGGCGGATCGTCTCACTGCGAGAAGTAAGGCTCACCTGCGCTCTGCTGGGAGGGTCGTTACAGTGAGGTCGATTCGGGGGTACCGTACGGTATCGCGAGCTGCAGCGTCAGCCCTAGCCCGTGATCCCCCGCGGGAACTCGTGGCGGAGGTTCTTGCCGAGAGCTGCTCCTATGTCTCGGATAGGAGAGCTCTCGGCCTGAGCCCCACGCATGACGAGATCCTACGGATCCGCCGCTAAAAGCATTAAAAATTGGCAATCGCAAGGGCGTTAATGCAGAGGTGGGGGAGGACGTGGCGCGGCAGCCGTACGGTAGAGAGATAACGGCTGCCTTGTGCAAGGCCCAGGAGCGGTGGATGCGCCGTAGGCGCAAACCCCTAATCTTCCGTCTGACGCAGGTGCTCACCGGGCATGGTTGCTTCGGTGAGTATCTGTGTAAGACGGCCCGCAGGGAGCCGACGACTCGCTGTCACGATTGTCACGCGGCGGTGGACTCGGCGCAGCACATCCTCGAGGTGGGCCCGAGATGGGCGGTGCTACGTCACGGTTTGACATCAATTATCGGAGGGGACTTGTCAAAGTCTAGCATCATCGTCGCGATGCTCGGCAGTGAAGAGTCCTATCAGGCAATGGCTTCCTTCTGCGAGACCGTCATGACCCAGAAGGAATCCGACGATCGGGAGAGAGAGGAGGCTGCTGACGCGGCCTCCCCCCGCCGACGACGAATGGGGGTACGAAAGAGGCGCTATCTGCAGAGCCTTCAGTAGTGCCCCTGTGTTCCGTGACGGGCCGGGATGGGAACCCGGTTCACTTCCATAAACACGGCGTCGTGTGGACTGTCATAGAGTAGCCGGACAGTCTCCGAGGAGGTGTGAAGTCAGGCCTTTTCACCGGGGCCAGCCTGTCACTGGAGGGGTCCTGTTGCCTACAGATCCGGGACACTCCACTTATAGCGGCTGAAGGCTCCCGTTGGGGTTTACTTGGTATTTTATTTATTGGCTACACAATGAGAGTCCAACGTAGGTCTGGGGTCTACCCGGGCTCCCAGGTATCATGCGTAAATGCATACACCTTCGTCATCAAAAAAAAAAAGGGGGAGTTAATACCCAGCAGACTATTACATGAGAATGTAATATTTTTTTTGTCAGTCCATTAAATATATATCCAAGAAATATATACACAGCTATTATAAAACATTAGTAGAATAAAATAAAATATTGTTGTA